>JACXGI010000304.1:0-15654 GCA_016801175.1 Esox masquinongy
CTCTTGGAAGCCTCCCTGACCAGTTTTCTTCTCGTCTTTTCATCAATTTTGGAGGGACGTCCAGTTCTTGGTAATGTCTCTGTTGTGCCATATTTTCTCCACTTGATGATGACTGTCTTCACTGTGTTCCATGGTATATCTAATGCTTTGGAAATTCTTTTGTACCCTTCTCCTGACTGATATATTTCAACAATGAGATTCCTCTGATGCTTTGGAAGCTCTCTGCGGACCATGGCTTTTGCTCTGAGATGCAACTAAGAAAATGTCAGGAAAATCCTACTAGAACAGCTGAACTTTGTTTGTGATTAATCAGAGTCACTTTAAATGATGGCAGGTGTGTAATGACTTCTATTTAACATGAGTTTGAATGTGATTGGTCTGAACACAGCCACATCCCCAGTTATAAGAGGGTGTGCACACTTATGCAACCAGGTTATTGTAAGGTTTTTATTTTTCATTTTTCCCCCTCGAAGATTTCAGTTTGTTTTTCAATTGAATTGTTCACATTATAGGTCACATTGAAAGTGGAAAAAGTTCTGCCATGATTTATCCTTGTCTCATTCTTTTACATCACAAAAACCTGGCATTTTAACAGGGGTGTGTAGAATTTTTATATCCACTGTGTGTATGTATGTATATATATATACACACACATACAGTGGTTTCATCGAATATATACACAATATAAACACACACATATATATGAATAAATGAGTGGAGGAACTTATTGACTTAGCCAGCCAAGGACTTCACACTATTTGGTTCTAAAAAAAGCTCCTTGAAAACTTTGGCAGCGTGTGTGGGAGCACTGTCCGGCTACATGACCAAGCACCATCCAGTGATTTCAGAACTATTTGATTGTATCTAAACAGACAAAGTTTCTGCACCAGTCGCATTTTCAGAATAGAGAAGTGAACTAGTTCCAACTGCAGCTATAAATGCCCATGCCATAATAATATCTTGGCCATGTTTAACGGGTGCGGTGGTATACTGTGGATCATTGGCAGTTCCTTTTTTACTCCACATTTCCCTCTTTCATCACTCTGATACAAGTTAATCGCAGTGTGAACTGGTTGCTCTGTTCTTGTGGCTTACTTGTGGTTTCATTCACTGTAGTGATCTTTCTTTGTCTACCGGGTTGTTTGCAATTACTGAGCTATCAGTGTTTCAGCTCTCTTGTTGACATTCAATTTAGACAAACAAACTTGCCATATAAGAAACAACTGTGAAGCCAATTGTCCAAATTTTTGGTGCCCTGAAATGGGGGGTCTGTATGAAATGTAAATGTAAAGCTGACAGTGTCTTAAACTCCATAGTCATTGTAGTATAATTTTAAGTCCAAGTCTCCACCAACAAATGCCCCAAATAATGTCACTTTCCAAATATTTTTGGAAGCTGTCTGCTGTAACCTTCATAGAGCATTTGTGAAGTAACCATTGGTGTGTGAAAATGTGGAATATTTTTTTTTTGCCGGACCGTGTAAGCTGAGCCGGCGAAGAAAGCAAATGTTTCTTACTGAGTGAGTGACTGCCTGACTGACTGAGTGACTACCCCTTGTTAAATAGCTTGGTGGCTAGAGTCGCGGACGTCCATGCAGGGGGACCAGTGTTTGAGCCTAGACACGGCCAAAACAAATTACACATTAGGATTTGCTCAGGATAGACAAAAACTTCATTGGCTACAACCTTCAGTAGCTATTTTATAGTAAGCCTAAAATAAAACTGTTTACAGTTATATTGCGACTATTTAACACAATGCTTAATGGTGTCTAGCTAAATATTCAAACTTGGCATGATGTTAATGCGTGAGAAAATGATAATGTCAATGTAATGTCGAGAAGCTATACTGACACTCTGCACACGTAAACAAATTCTGCATCTACGCTATAGTAAGCCTAAAATAAAACTGTTTACTTTTATATTGCGACTATTACTGGTTGATTTTCGAAGTACGCATCAGTGCATGCTTTTTGGGGTAATCCTATATCACAACCCCTTGCGCAGTAAAAGACCAGCAGGCCCTGTGGTCTGTGGGAATCTCCCTGACCTTCAATATGTTGAACTGGGTTCAATTCCCCTCTCATATGTTCTAATTTTTGTCTCTCAGAATTTTTTTTCCACTCTGTACTTTTCAGCTGTCGCACATTATGTCCACTCTGTAATATCATGAATCTCATACTTTTAAAATAATAATTGTATTACGTGACACTTTTTTACTGTTATTGTTTTCTAAAGAAACAAACCAAGCATGGAGTGATTGGAGTCATTGTTTTCGTTATAGGTAGGCCGTACAGCTATTAGCTAGCCATCTACAGTAATCTTTGTACAAGAGTACAATTTAGTTCTGTTAATAAATGTTCTGTTGCCCACATTATTTCAGCAGAAATTTAATGGCTGGTGTAAAAGTTACATGTGGAGACGATACAGAGCTGAGAAGTCCCAGCAAGCCATATGGTTTTGTGGGAATATCCCTGGGTTTCAGTATTTTGATCTGGGTTCGATTCCCTTCTCAGACGTTCCAATTTTTGTCTCAGAAATATTGATCCACGTGGTACTTTTCAGCGGTGGCACAACCCTATATATCCACTCTAATATCATGAATATCATATATTTAAAAAAATAATTGTATTACGTGACCCTTTCATACTGTTATTGTTTTCTGTGGAGTGATTGGAGTCATTGTTTTCATATAGATAGGCTGTATAGCTATTAGCTAGCCATCTACAGTAATCTTTGTACAGGAGTACACTTTACATCCATTAATAAATGTTCTGTTGTGCACGTTATTTCAGCAAAAAATGTAATGGCTACTAAAAGTTGCATTGGCAACTAAAAGTTGCATTCCTGCTGTTTAAATAGCGTAATGGTTAGACACAGTCTGCCACATAGAAAACCGCAGAACTAGGCTTGCCTGGTTTCTTTTCTGTTTTTTCTTCAAATCATTGTTCTATTTCTCACTTGAAAAAAAAAGTTTTTTTAATTACAATGGAAGGGAATGTTTGTTTAATGGTCCATTATGCAACATTTATATAAAGTTGTGCTCAAAATTTGCATACCCTTGGAGAATTGATAAAATATGTACCATTTGTAAAGAAAACATGAGTGAGCAGGCAAAACACGTCTTTTATTTCTTAAGGGATTCACATTCAACTGTAGGTCATAACAGAAGGGCACAATCATAAAACAAAACATGGCAACAACAAAAAAATGAACTGACCCCTGTTCAAAAGTCTGCATACCCTTAGTTCTTAACACTGTGTATTGCCCCCTTTGGCATCAATGACAGCGTGCAGTCTTTTGTAATAGTTGTCTATGAGACCCCAAATTCTTGCAGGTGGTATAGCTGCCCATTCTTCTTGGCACAATGCCTCCAGGTTATGCAAAGTCTTTGGTCGTCTTGCATGAACCGCACGTTTGAGATCTTCCCAGAGTGGCTCGATGATATTAAGGTCAGGGGACTGTGATGGCCACTCCAGAACCTTCACCTTTTTTTGCTGTAACCACTAGGTCAACTTGGCCTTGTGCTTAGGGTCATTGTTGTGCTGGAAAGTCCAAGAGTGTCCCATGCGCAGCTTTCATGCAGAAGAATGCAAACTGTCTGCCAGTATTTTCTGATAACATGCTGCATTCATCTTGCCATCAATTTTCACAAGATTCCTCATGCCTTTAGAGCTCACACACCCCCAAAACATCAGTGAGCCACCACCATGCTTCGCAGTGGGGATGGTATTGTTGACCCCTCTCCAAAAATAGCGCTTATGGTTGTGACCATAAAGCTCTATTTTGGTCTTGTCACTCCAAATTACAGTGTGCCAGAAACTGTGAGGCGTGTCAAGGTGTTGTTGGGCATATTGTAACCGGGTTTTTTTTGTGGCATTGGCGCAGTAAAGGCTTCTTTCTGGCAACTCGACCATGCAGCTCGTTTTTGTTCAAGTATCGTTGTATTTTGCTCCTTGAAACAACCACACCGTCTTTTTCCAGAGCAGCCTGTATTTCTCCTGAGGTTACCTGTGGGTTTTTCTTTGTATCCCAAACAATTCTTCTGTCAGTTTTGGCTGAAATCTTTCTTGGTCTACCTGATCTTGGCTTGGTATCAAGAGATATCCCCAAATTTTCAACTTCTTAATAAGTGATTGAACAGTACTGACTGGCATTTGCAAGGCTTTGGATATATTTTTATATCCTTTTCCATCTTTATAAAGTTCCATTACCTTGTTGTGCAGGTCATTTCACAGTTCTTTTCTGCTCCCCATGGCTCAGTATCTAGCCATCCACGTGAGAGCTAACAAACTCATTGACTATTTATACACACACACTAATTGCAATTTAAAAAGTCACAGGTGTGGGAAATTCAACTTTAATTGCCATTTTCACCTGTATGTGTCACCTTGTGTGTCTGTAAGAAGGCCAAACATTCAAGGGTATGTAAACTCTTGATCAGGGCCATTTGCCCTGATGTAATTTCAATGATGATTTCTATTATCATTATAATTTAAAAAGGAGCCAAACAACTTTGTGATAATAAATGGCTTCATATGATCACTATCCTTAAATAAAAGACAGTTTTTTTTGCTTGATCAGTCATATTTTCAAAATCAATGCCAAAATTTCACAATTTCTGCCAGGGTATGCAAACTTATGAGCACGACTGTATGTAAAGCCAGATTTACAGTGACTTGCAAAAGTATTCAAAACCCCTGACCACTTCTTTAATTTGACTGAAATACATCTAGGACATTGAAATTACATTCTGTTTGACATTTTACCTGAAAATATTAGCACTCAGTTTTTTTCAAACGTGACAATGGTTTTATGTTGGCAGATATTTGTTATAGAAAAACAGAACTATGTTGCGTAAGCTCTCAGTTTAGCCAGATGAGAGAAATTGCCCTAACATGGACTCTATTACCTTACCATTGGCCTCCAACAGGTGAATACACAATTCCAATTGAGAAATTTTACCTAAGCGTGGACTTGTGGTGTAGTCAATATATATGGGCATCAGTAAATCAGTAAGTCAATAAATCAGTAGGTTTATCCAGGAGAATCAGTCATGTTAAACATTGGGATTTCTCAAGCTAAGGCATGTCTTTCAGTTTTATGCTAAACTGATCCTTTGTGCAAAACGGAGCAGTTCCACACATTAAAGTTTCTGACACATTTTCTAGATAATATCCTCACTGTAGAAGTACATTACTGGTCACGCTGTTAATCAAAAGGACAATTAAGACCAAAGATCATTCTACAGAAGTTAGAGTAACACAAATGCATAGATTAAGGAAAGTCTGTGAAATATTATCCAATTGTTTGCATATCCCAGTGAGCTCAGGTTGATCAATAATCAGGAAGTGGAAGGTGCATCACACCAACCAGATACTGGCAAGCAAAGGCTGTGCCTCAAAACTCAACGCTCTAACAAGAACAAGATTTGTGAGAGAAGACACAGAGGCCAACTACCACTTTGAAAGATGCACAGAGTTCAGTGGCTGGAAGTGAAGTAATTGTGGACTAGTCAACAATATCAAGAGCTCTGTATAAAACTGGCTTGTATTGGAGGCTGGCAAGAAATCAGCTGTTACTCAAAAATTACCATCTGAAAGCATAAGAGAGTACCGGCTGCAATGCTTGTGGGTCGGACAGCCAAGCTAGAGCTTTTTGCCAAAACACAAAGTGACATCTATGGCTCCAATCTACATGTAACACAACCCATGCCTAAACACACACCAACCCTAGAGTGAAGGATGGTGATGGCAGCATCAAGTATGGTGGTGGCACCCCCTCCCCCTACACACAATGCACAACAAATTAGGGGCTACTATTTTACTGTACATCAAATTGTATTATCAAATACACAAATACAGTACGAACATTGTGTTTGTACTGAGTGAATTGGATTGAAGCAACGAATGAGTGTTTCACTCAGAACAACACATTATGCATCTCTTTGGCAAAGATGATCAGTTTCAAAATCTATATTATAACAAAATATTGTATAGGTGATAAATTAATTAATTGGTTTGAAACAACAACAAAAGAGCATTTGCACTCTGGATAACATGAATACAGCCTTTGTTTCAGTTGTACACAGCAACAAGTGTAATAACGTAACAGAATTATGCTACTCTTGCTATTTTGTTTCGGGGCAGTGTGGAGTCTGGTGGCCTGTTGTACTTTTCGCATGAGCCAATCTTTCTCAGAGTCCGCTTGTCTTTAATAAGTTTGTCAGAGAAAGCTTTAATGCACTTTAATGAAAAATGTACTTGAACAAATAACATTGCCTTCATGGATGGTTGTTACAATGAGGTGGGATTTCGCACACACAGGTGCTTGGGCTTGGCAGATCGTGAGAACTAAAATGTGATTGGATCATAGTCTACAAAAAATAAGGAAACTTAAAACTGACAGTGGTGGCAAATCATGACAACCTGTCACATTTGAATGGGCAATAGGTTGGACCAATAAAAAACAGGACCAAGTGAAAGTACAGGAGAAAACATGTTTTTTTTTCGAAATAAGTCCCGGGAAAAACTGGACGTCTAGTCACCCAAACAATGGCCAGGTCAAAGTCCTGATCTCAATCCCATTTACATTCTATTACATAAATTGAAATTTGAGGTCCATCAGTCCTTGTTCAACCAACCTGAACAACATGGAAATGTGCCATGAAGAACAGACTAAAACTCACTGTGTGCTATGCTGGTATATAGGCTGCCCAAAAGACATAAAACGTGAATTGCAGTGACAGCTGTCTCTACCAAACACAAATGTGTAGAGGTTGAACAATTATGCAAGCAACATATTTCAGTTTTTAGTTCATCATAGAAACATTTCTTTACATGAATTCACCTTTCAATAATTGAAGTATGATATCAATGAGAAGGAAATGTCAATATATCATTTTTAATTCAGTAAGAATTTGAGAATTGGACAGCTATCTGAATACTTTGGCAAGGCACTGTATTTTAGGCAACCAGAAGTCTGTCATTGGCTTCACTACTGCAAGCTTTGATTTAGCCTATTCAAAAAGCTCTGGGCGTTAATGGCTGTGATGTGGTTGCATAACTGCAATGTTTTCACATATTAAACATTGTCTCGCAATGTTTGCTGTCACAAATACAGTTGAAACAATAATGCTCTTTTTTGGGTTCAGCTTTGAAAAGTTTGTTGTCCATAGGTGGTTCTCGTGGAACAGGGATAGTGTGCATTGCTGAGCAGTTTAGCTGTGGCAAATGATTTGAGCTAAACTGCGCATGAGCCAACTCCTCAGGTATATGGTGGGGTTTTAGAAGCAGGGTTCAGAAGTGTCCTGTCTGGGCAGTGACTGGCCTCTTTTGCTCATGTAGCTCCTCTTAACGAGGAGGACTGTACTTCTTAGTTGGAAGGTACTCCGCAATCTGAGGAAATGGGGACAAATAGATAGGTAATTACCCCTACAGTTGCTCCAGGTTGTGCCTGATTGTCTGTTACTTACATGCTGGACTGGTCTGCTGCTGATTCTTAGGTTCTACGCTGCAAAGGAACTGTCAAAATAAATATTCAAACCCTTTGCCATGACACTTCAAATTGAGCTCTGATGCATCTTGCGTCCTTTTGTCTTGAGTGTGTCTCTATAACATAATTGAACTTCTTTTTGCACTTTTTGTTCTTGCATGCGAGGTCTCCTATATCCATTTTTCTTTACTTACATTACTTGCCTTTAGATGGATACGAAAGCTGGTGTTAATTGTAAACCAGAACAACCATTAGGTTAGTTTTGGTGTCAAGACAAATTTTTGTAGTGCATTTTGGAATGGTAGACCTGTACGCACAGATATAATAGGGAAAAATTTAACATTTTTGTATATTTGTTATGATTTATAAATGCTTTTACTGAATGCTGTGTAACAAAACAAAACACACCACACACACAACACATAACCTTTTTTCTTATGGGCTTTTGTATGTTCTGTCTCTGTTTTTTTTCTGTAAATATATCAGTCTGCACAGCAAAGAAAAAATGGGACACATTAGGACACTCAATAAAACAACAACAATACAGCTCTGCAAGGAATACCCACAGATAGTACACTGGCATATACTTATTTCAACACAGATTTCATCTTTGAAGTACAGTTGTGATATCCCTTACTTCCACACAGGCTCAATGGATCCATCTTCTGAGCTTCCACCCACTTCCTATCGGGTTCCAGAGAAAGGCTCTTGCAAGATGGCTGTGGCACCCATATCCCTCTTTGGTACATGGCTCGGAGAACATGTTGTTCAAAGACATCCGTTGGGGGTAGGTGTGCAGCTGATGAGTCTGTTGTGGATTTCAGTTTGTACTTAAGCTCATCAAGGTTTGCACAGAAATCCCCATACTGTTGTTTTATTTCTACTGATCATACAGGAGTAGAGCATACTTTCCTGCAACTGGAAGTGTAACGCTTCTTCAATGCATACAGACAATACCAAATTGCAAAATTCTTTCATCTCATTATTTTATTTTCCTCTATTTGTTTTGCTCATGTTCAGTTTTGTGATTTTCGTAGATACAGTTTTCTGTGTCATAACCTGTGATTGCATGGCATGCTGGTACACACTCATTAAATTCTGACAAATGGTGAATATAGGAGCACACCTTTCCTTTGTGGAATTTTCATACTGTATATATAGTAATGAACTTATTGCTTTTATAACAAACAAGCAACACAAGTAAATCAGTATAATTACTTTTGACTATAATACAAGCATGTGACTCAGCAATCTGTCTTATCAGCCTTCTGCTTAACACTGTAAAGAACAGTTGACAGTTGACTTGCTGTTATCATCACATCCTCACCATTGGCATCCATCTGCCAAGGTAATGGAGGAGGCAGCAGGCATTTTCTATAGATGTAATAAATAGATAGATGATGAAACAATTGAAAAGTGTTACCGTGTGAGTGTGTGATGGTACACAGTAATTAAAATGTATGTACAATAAAATTAAAATGGGGTAGCAAAATAAAGATTAGCAGCAGCAGCATGGGAATGTGTTCATGTTATGCATGATTTATAGCTGAGTGTGAAAGTATTTACGTTTGGGTGTCTTTTTAACTTATGGTTTGTGGGTAGAAGCTTTGCAGGGTCCTGTTGGTTTAAGACATAAGGCAATGGTATGGCATGCCATGCCTGATATATGGTAATATAGATGATAGTCTAGCTTGGGTGGCTGGGATCTTTGACAGGCCTTTACATCAGCCACCACCTGGTGTAGGGGTGTTGAATAACTGGGAGCCTAGCCCCGGTGATGAAGTTGGCCATTCGCACCACCCTCTGAAACGTCTTGTGATCAATAACTGTGCTTTTGGTGTACAAAAGTGTGATGCTGCCTGTCAGGTTTTGTGTGTACCATGTGTGTTTATTGGTGATGTAAACACATCCTCTCCAATTCAGCCCCATCAATATGGATGGTGGTGTTTTTACTCAGCCTTTACCTGTAGTGTACGATCAGTTCCTTTGTCATGCTCATGTTTAGGTTTCTGACCTCCTCCCTTTAGACTGTCTTGACATTGTCGGTGATCAGGCCCACAACCTTCATATTGTGAGTCAATGTGATGATGGAACTATACGTAGGTGAGAAACACACTTAGATCCTCCTTGGTATACCTAGGTGAGAACACACTTGGATCCTTCTTGGTATACGTAGGTGAGAACACACTTGGATCCTCCTTGGTATACGTAGGTGAGAACACACTTGGATCCTCCTTGGTATACATAGGTGAGAACACACTTGTCAGGATCTTCCTTGGTATACGTAGGTGAGAACG
Source organism: Esox masquinongy (assembly GCA_016801175.1). Lineage (NCBI taxonomy): Eukaryota > Metazoa > Chordata > Actinopteri > Esociformes > Esocidae > Esox > Esox masquinongy. The sequence continues at coordinate 9,788 of JACXGI010000304.1, forward strand.
CACTTGTCAGGATCCTCCTTGGTGTACGTAGGTGAGAACACACTTGTCAGGATCCTCCTTGGTATACGTACGTGAGAAACACACTTGTCAGGATCTTCCTTGGTATACACAGGTGAGAAACACACTTTTCAGGATCCTCCTTGATATACGTAGGTGAGAACACACTTGGATCCTCCTTGGTATACGTAGATGAGGACACACTTGGATCCTTCTTGGTATACGTAGGTGAGAACACACTTGGATCCTCCTTGGTATACGTAGGTGAGAACACACTTGTCAGGATCCTCCTTGGTATACGTAGGTGAGAACACACTTGGATCCTCCTTGGTATACGTAGGTGAGAACACACTTGTCAGGATCCTTCTTGGTATACCTAGGTGAGAACACACTTGGATCCTCCTTGTTATACGTAGGTGAGAACACACTTGGATCCTCCTTGTTATACGTAGATGAGAAACACACTTGGATCCTCCTTCGTATACATAGGTGAGCCAGATGTGGTGTTGCTTAACCTGTGGGCGGACTGTTTAAAAAATTGGGACGATGCGTAAAATGTAAATAAAAACAGAATGCAGTGAAGTGCAAATCATTTAAACCCTATATTCAATAGAAAATTTTACAAAGACAAAATATCAAATGTTGAAACAGACATTTTATTGTTTCTTGAAAAATATATGCCCACTTTGAATTTGATGCCAGCAACACATTTCAAAAAATTTGTGACAGAGGCAAAAAATGATTTAAAAAGTTGTGTAATGCTAAAAACTAAACCTGGTGGAATATCACACAACTAATCAGGTCAATTGTCAACTGGTCAGTAACATGATTGGGTATTAAAGGATCATTTCAGAGAGACGGTCAGAAGTGAGGATGGGGAGGTGTTCACCACTGTGAATGACTGCACAGGCAAATAGTGCAACAATTTAAGAATAATGTTTCTCAAAGTAAAATTGCAAAGTTTGGGGAACTCATCATCTATGGTACATAATATCAATAAAAGATTCAGAGAGTCCGGAGAGATCTCTGTATGCAAGGGACAAAGCCAAAAACCAGTATTGAATGGCCGTGATCTTCAGGCCCTCAGACAGCACTGCATTAAAAACAGACACAGTTCTGTAGTGGACATCACTGCATGGGCTCAGGAACACTTCCAAAACTATTGTCTGTGAACACAGTGCGTCGCTGCATCCACTAATGCAAGTTTAAACTCTACCATGCAAAGAAGGAACCATAGATAAACAAGATCCAGAAACGCTGTCTCCTTCTCTGGGCCGGAGATCATTTAAGATGGACTGAGGCGAAGTGGAAAACTGTCCTGCGGTCTGACGAATCAAAATTAACAGGTCAGAACCCTTTGTGATGTTAAACCAAAATCCAAAATGAAATAGCTGATTGTTTCACTCCATGATCTAGGTACATCTGGACGGTACATCTGTGTGAGGTCAGTTTCCATTTTGTAAATGCCGCACGTTCTGAAGCTGCTAGGCAGCTCACATTCCACATTTACAAAGACAATCCAAATGACTAAATCAACTCAACCAGATATAAATATAAATTGAAAGTGACCGGTGTTTAAAATCCACATGACATAACATGTGGATTGTGTGTGAGTGCTTGACTATGAGATTTTTGTTTGTCAATTAAAATGAGAAGTCTCAATCCCAGTAAGCAAAGTAAAACGGCCTGCTTTTATTGCGTTGAAATAACAAGCGTGGTGGTTAAGCCAGTGCTTCTCCACAAACATTCTAGCTCCCAATGGTTCCTCTGTGAACCATTGGGAGTACCGCTGGAAGGATGCTTAAAATGTTTTTAGGATTTTAAGATGTTTCTCAAAGTGCTGATATACAGGTTACCAACTCATCAGGGGTGGACTTGTGGCAGTCAGCTGTTAGGGCAGGCTATGCCCCAGTAGATGACTCTTGGAAGACAGACGTGTCAGGAGACTTAATGTTTCTCGATATAATAGTTTGCTCAGGGTGGAACTGAAGTGCAGGAATGGATACAGACAGTGTCACAGTCCTATGGTCAGACACACCTAGGTGAAGTGCATGCATGTTTGAGGATTGTTCAGGATTGCTTTCTAAATGTACTGTATGTGCTACTGTAAGATATTTTCATAGTTTAAAATACATTGTTGATATTTTGTATTGTCTTTTTTCAAAATTTGGTACCATTCAAATGTATGACTGAATTTAGTTTTTGTGAAAAAATTTACAGTTGTGGAAGAAAAGAAAATATCAATTAAAAATGAAACAGTGATGTACTTTAGATTGTTATTAGCCTACTGTATGTCAATTCAAGTTAGAAACCCATTAGGTACAAATATCTATTAGTATGTGTGCTTATAAATCTTCGTTTTTTAATCCTTTGAACTACCGTAAAGTTTTTGGCTCACAATCTCACCTGTCATTCTTTGCGTTATTAGAAGAATAAACCCCCAATTGATTACTATGGAGGCTTATTTATTTCATGACAGGCAACTAGTCTACAATTCTTTTTTTGACTACTGCTCAGCAGATAGATGGATTCCTCTACGAGTATCTGATGTAGATCAGACTGAACGTCTTTTCAAGCATACCCATACCATGATGTAGCTACCACCATCCTTGTAAATAAGAAAGCTGTTTTTCAGCAATGGCTGTTTTGGATTTGTTCCAAACATTTCAAATAAATTGTGCATTCTTTTCACGTTGATATAGAATAATAGAAAAATACTGTGGAATTAGCAGTATTCCTTCAACTCTGGAATGAAGTAGTGAAATAATTGACACAAATCAGACAGACACCAAATTGTTTAAACAATCAATGTTTAACTGTTAAACAATCAGTAATCACCAGTGAATTTGAATGTTAGAATGTGAGGAACAGCCCCATCTGCTGGTGGAAATATGCATGTAATTCTAGTAATTTTTGTGTCACATCACTTAACAAACAATTGGTTCTCACACTAAGTCCAACATTTGTTCCATATTTACCCAACATCACCTAATTGGAGAGGTGCAGGGAGCAATTCAGCTTAACACCTTTGCTCAGGGACAGAACAGCAACTTACTGATAGTAGCCCAAATGTTATAACATTTTAAAACATTTTTCCACCAATATACAGCTCCGGAAAAAATTAAGAGACCACTGCACCTTTTTCTTTCCTTTCCAAAAAAGCCGAAAAGGAAGGTTTTGAGTGAGGAACAGAAGGGTTAAAATTAAGAGACCACTGCAAATTGAAAGCTTCTGTTTGTCATTCAAAACCTTCCTTTTCAACTTTTTTGGAAAAGAAAGAAAAAGGTGCAGTGGTCTCCTAATTTTTTCTGGAACTGTACAGTGAGAGAGACAGAATAACAACAAAAAAATCCAGAAAAACGCATGTCAAAAATGTTATAAATTGATTTGCATTTTAATGAGTGAAATAAGTATTTGATCCCCTCTCAATTAGAAAGATTTCTGGCTCTCAGGTGTCTTTTATACAGGTAACGAGCTGAGATTAGGAGCACACTCTTAAAGGGAGTGCTCCTAATCTCAGTTTGTTACCTGTATAAAAGACACCTGTCCACAGAAGCAATCAATCAGTCAGATTCCAAACTCTCCACCATGGCCAAGACCAAAGAGCTGTCCAAGGATGTCAGGGACAAGATCGTAGACCTACACAAGGCTGGAATGGGCTACAAGACCATCGCTAAGCAGCTTGGTGAGAAGGTGACAACAGTTGGTGCGATTAATTGGTAACACACTACGCCATGAAGGACTGAAATCCTGCAGCGCCCGCAATGTCCCCCTGCTCAAGAAAGCACATGTACAGGCCCGTCTGAAGTTTGCCAATGAACATCTGAATGATTCAGAATGTTGTGGTCAGATGAGACCAAAATCGAGCTCTTTGGCATCAACTCAACTCGCCGTGTTTGGAGGAGGAGGAATGCTGCCTATGACCCCAAGAACACCATCCCCACCGTCAAACATGGAGGTAGAAACATTATGCTTTGGGGGTGTTTTTCTGCTAAGGGGACAGGACAACTTCACCGCATCAAAGGGATGATGGACGGGGCCATGTACCGTCAAATCTTGGGTGAGAACCTCCTTCCCTCAGCCAGGGCATTTAAAATGGGTCGTGGATGGGTATTCCAGCATGACAATGACCCAAAACACACGGCCAAGGCAACAAAGGGGTGGCTCAAGAAGAAGCACATTAAGGTCCTGGAGTGGCCTAGCCAGTCTCCAGACCTTAATACCATAGAATATCAGTGGAGGGAGCTGAAGGTTCGAGTTGCCAAACGTCAGCCTCGAAACCTTAGTGACTTGGAGAAGATCTGCAAAGAGGAGTGGGACAAAATCCCTCCTGAGATGTTTGCAAACCTGCCAACTACAAGAAACGTCTGACCTCTGTGATTGCCAACTAAGTCATGTTTTGCAGAGGGGTCGAATACTTATTTCACTCATTAAAATGCAAATGAATGTATCATTTAACATTTTTGACATGCGTTTTTCTGGATTTTTTTGTTGTCATTCTGTGTCTCACTGTTCAAATAAACCTACCAGTGAAATTATAGGCTGATCATTTCTTTGTCAATGGACAAACGTACAAAATCAGCAGGGGATCAAAAAAAAAATCCCTCACTGTATATAGGTAAAATTGTCACTGCTATTCAAACCAATAATATTTTCTTTTAAATTAAACAAAGTCTTAACCTATTTTAACCATTTTTAAAATATGTTAACCAATAAGCTAAATTAAATTGTGGTCACCAAGAAGTCTTCCTTTACTTCTCAGCATTACAAAGCAGAATTATTCAAGAAATGGATTCTACAAACTTGGTTCAGTTGGTGTCCATGGACTCATGCTACTGATGCCAGATCATAACTCTGCAATCAGAATTATGCAGCAAGAGCAGGATTCTTCGGACCATGTAATGCTTTTTTCTGCTTGTCAGTTGTTGGTTATCGCATGTTCACTATTATCGCATGTTCACTGGTGTTGGTTCTTGTTTATAGCTGATAGGAGTGGAATCTCATGTGTTCATCAGCTTCAAAAGCACATCTGTAATACAAGATGATGAGTTGTAGATTCCTTGAGGCAGTTCTGCACACCTTTCTTGTACTGCGTTGCTGTTTGGATGAATTTTGTTTGACTTACAGTGCTCAGTAAACCCTAGACACTGTTATAGGTATAATGCCCATTAGGGTGCATCCAATTCAGGTGTTCTTTTAGGTTTCACTAGGAGGTTTCTTGGTTGCATAGTGCAGAGATAGCCATGGTACACAAGGAGCAGTTTACAGTTTCACAGGATGTTATTATTGAATGTCCAGATCTAGAGAGGGATATATGAAAGGATTGCAAAGCCATTACATTTATCATGGAGCACTGTGAAGACCATCAATACGAAGTGGAAGCTGCACCTCCAGTCACCACTCTGTCAAGCTCCTGAAGTTTGCGGATGACACCACTCTCATCAGACTTATTTCTGATGGAGACGAGTCCACCTACAGGTGGGAGATTGACCATCTGGTGTCCTGGTGCAGTCAGAACAACTTGGTGCTCAACACTCTAAGGACTTTGGAGATGACAGTGGACCTCAAGAGAAGACCAGCTGCCCTTCCCCTGATCGCCCTGGGCAGCTCCCCAGTCAACTCTGTAGAGTCCTTTCGCTTTCTGGGCACCACCATCACCCAGGACCTCAAGAGGGAGCTGAACATCACCTCTCTTGCAAAGAAAGCACAGCAGAGGATTTACTTCTTGCGGCAGCTGAAAAAGTTCAACCTGCCAATGACTATGATGGTGCACTTCTACACCGCCATCATAGAGTCCATCCTGACCTCCTCCATCACCGTCTGGTACGCTGCAGCCACTGCCAAGGACAAGGGCAGGCTGCAGAGAGGGT
>JACXGI010000304.1:15754-152647 GCA_016801175.1 Esox masquinongy
CCCCCCCCCCCCCACACACACACACAACCCTCAATTGTCCACATCTATAACCCTTTCTCACATACATACACAACCCTCAACTGGACAAAATCATGCACCTTACATACATATTTTAGTTATTTTTTTTGTAATTTAGTCTTCTACATTCATGCTCAGTCCACTGTTCTTATTGTTTTTACAGTTGTGCTCAAAAGTTTGCATACCCTTGGAGAATTGATAATATATGTACCATTTGTAAAGAAAACATGAGTGAGCAGGCAAAACACATTTCTTTTATTTCTTATGGGATTCATGTTCAACTGTAGGTTATAACGGAATGGCACAATCATAAAACAAAACATGGCAACAAAGAAAAAAATGAACTGACCCCTGTTCAAAGTCTGCATACCCTTAGTTCTTAATACTATGTATTGCCCCCTGGCATCAATGACAGCGTGCAGTCTTTTGTAATAGTTGTATCTGAGGCCCCGAATTCTTGCAGGTGGTATAGCTGCCCATTTGTCTCGGCAAAATGCCTCCAGGTCATACAACGTCTTTGGTCGTCTTGCATGAACTGCACGTTTGAGATCTCCCCAGAGTGGCTCGATGATATTAAGATCAGGGGACTGTGATGGCCACTCCAGAACCTTCACCTTTTTCTGCTGTAACCACTGGGTCAACTTGGCCTTATGCTTAGGGTCATTGTTGTGCTGGAAAGTCCAAGAGTGTCCCATGCGCAGCTTTCGTGCAGAAGAATGCAAACTGTCTGCCAGTATTTTCTGATAACATGCTGCATTCATCTTGCCATCAATTTTCACAAGGTTCCTCACGCCTTTAGAGCTCACACACCCCCAAAAACATCAGTGAGCCACCACCATGCTTCACAGTGGGGATGGTATTCTTTTCACTACAGGCCTTGTTGACCCCTCTCAACATAACGCCTATGGTTGTGACCATAAAGCTCTATTTTGGTCTCGTCACTCCAAATTACAGTGTGCCAGAAGCTGTGAGGCATGTCAAGATGTTGTCAGGCATATTGTAACTGTGCTTTTTTGTGGCATTAGCACTGTAAAGGCTTCTGTCTGGCAACTCAACCATGCAGCTCATTTTTGTTGAAATATCGTCATATTGTGCACCTTGAAACAACTACACTGTGTTTTTCCAGAGCAGCCTGTATTTCTCATGAGGTTACCTGTAGGTTTTTCTTTGTATCCTGAATAATTTTTCTGGCAGTTTTGGCTGAATCTTTCTTGGTCTACCTGACCTTGGCTTGGTATCAAGAGATCCCTGAATTTTCCACTTCTTAATAAGTGATTGAACAATACTGACTGGCATTTGCAAGGTTTTGGATATCTTTTTATATCCTTTTCCATCTTTATAAAGTTCCATTACCTTGTTACGCAGGTCTTTTGACAGTTCTTTTCTGTTCCCCATGGCTCAGTATCTAGCCTGCTCAAGTGCATCCACGTAAGAGCTAACAAACTGATTGACTATTTATACACAGACACTAATTGCAATTTAAAAGCCACAGGTGTGGGAAATTCACCTTTAATTGCCATTTTCACCTGTGTGTGTCACCCTGTGTGTCTGTAACGAGGCCAAACATTCAAGGGTATATAAACTTTTGATCAGGGCCATTTGGGTGATTTCTGTTATCATTATAATTTAAAAAGGAGCCAAACAACTATGTGATAATAAATGGCTTCATATGATCACTATCCTTAAATAAAAGTTTTTTGCTTGATTAGTCATTTTTTCAAAATCAATTCCATAATTTCACAATTTCTGCCAGGGTATGCAAACTTTTGGGCACAACTGTGTATATATATATATATATATATATATATATATATATGTATATATATATATATATATATATATATATATATATATATATATATATATATATGTATATGTATGTATATGTATTATGTATGTATATATATAAAATCAGAATATACAGTATATCAGACATGATTTGCCTTGATTTCAGCCTACATCACTTTTCAATGTATTTTCAGTAAGGGTATTTGGAGTGCCATCCACTGTAGGTGATTCAGTTTATTTACCCTTGTGGAGAGAAGAGCAGCTCCCTTAGGTATTGCACTTATGTTGAACTTGACACTTGTAGTGTGATCCCTCTATTCCATCGCTCACACTCTGTCTCCCTAGATGCTTACGGCACTGCTAATGAGGTTACAGCTTTTACAAGGGGCAAGAGCTGGCCAGGTTATCATGTTTTAGCCGACCGAGTTAGAAGGGCTTATCTAGGGTTTCGTTCTCTTTCTTTTCCAATCCAGACAGAGAGAGATACTCCCATTCAGTCATTACCTCCTGGCTTATTCGCCTCACCACAAGATACAGTGTTACAATCGGAGGACTTGTTTCAAGCCACCTGGACTGAGCGGTTTTTCGGACACAGATTAATGCTTTTCCTAGACTCAAAAATTAAGTTTAATGGAGATTCTCTATTGAGACTGCTTTTTTTTGTCTGTGAAATCAACCCCCAAAGTGAGACCCATGTTCTATAGGCTGTCGCTTGAATTATATGTCATAACCCCTTTCTAAATTTTGAAAGCTTATTAACTGAACAATATGTACAATATTTGTTTTAGTACAAATTCCTTTCACGTTTACCTTTTAGGGGTTAGATACATTAAAGTGTTTAATGTAGTTATTAATATTGTGATTTTAGATTTGAATAGCAGAGAAGTAGTCATATCAATTTCTAATTGTAATTGTTTCTGTGCCAGGGTGAGCAGTGGCTAGGTTAGGAAACCTGGGTCCCTGAAAATATATATGACTAGGCCCCCTCACTTCATTGAAAATTATTACAATCAATGAGCACTGCCATGCCATGGGCCCTGTGAATCATATCCAGCTTTCCCTAGCTATGGCCCTGTGTGAGAGACGTTTGTAGTTGCTTCCCAACTTCTTTTTCTTCTGTTTATGGAGCTGAAAGTGTATGCATAACTAGACCTCCGTCACTGCTCATTCTGCTACAATCCACACTGACTGAGGTGTCGTCTTTTGACCTCTGTAGCCGCAGGGATTATCGGTTGGAAAGAAATGTCACACGTTAGCTTCCTTCAAAATATTTTCTATTTAGGGATAGTCAGGATCACGTCACTTGATGTCAGGTGACGGAAAAAACGTTGGCACATGATTTTGAATGGGATTGATTGAATCTGAACACAGTTATAATTCCCATACTGTAATTGTCCACACTTATGCAAGGCATAGACTGTTTTCTCAAAGTAGACATTTGTAAGATTTCCATCTTACAAAAGCAAAAACTTAAAAAACTTGGGCAAAACATATAATTCGGAGTACTTTGCAAATAGCTAGTTATTGTCCATGTATACACACTCAGTAGGTTCAGTGTCTTCCTGATTTTCTATTGTCCAGTCATTGTGTAGTTGCCAGTTTAAGCAGGTGGGATAATGCTCTGGAGAAAATGCAAATGAATATAGACATTGCTTTTTAATGATGAAAGAATATAATAGGCTGATAAAATAAAAGCTAGAATAAAATCTAGCTTTTGGCAGTATTTCTTCACGATACAAAAGCTGTACGTCCAAGAAGCATGGAGTACTTTTCTTTTGAAGGCAAAACTACAATTTCACTGTTGTGGCTAACTTACTATAGTTGCTACCCATTAATCGCTGTCTAGCCTAGGACATGTGTGAAAGGTGTTTGTTTGCTTGGTTAGTTGTACCACAGACCGGTTAGGGTAATAAAATTAATATTCTGAAGCACACCATGTATAAAGTTAGCTAGACTGCCAAGCTAACTAGGTAGACACTCCCAGTATTAACCCACCCTAAACCACCCCAGACTAGCTAATATAATTTGGTCTGGTTCAGTAAGGAAAGGGGAGGAGGACACAGTCTTGTAAATGTTTGAGGCATTATTCTACACAGTGCCCCTTTAAATATACAGGAACCTATTTAATGTTAAAATGGTCTGACATAATTGGTCTTGATTTCCATCCTTTACAGCAACAAAACCTGTATTTTCAGTAAGATTGTGTGGACTTTATTTACCTACTATATGAGGTTGATTCAGAAGTAGGATCCTAATGTGAGTCTGTTTGTCACAGCAGGAAAAAATTACTGTAGGAGAATGTAACGTTTAAAAATGTTAGATTTCTACAGTACATTTTAAACTGTTATGTTGCAACTTAATTTACAAAGTAAAGTTACTTGTTCCACTTCTGTATTACTTTGGTGTTATAAAAAAAAAACAGAAAACCCTCTGAAGTTGCCAGCTTGCATGGTATTGTTCACACCTATGCCCAGTAGAGAGCGCAAACTACCTTTGAATGTATAGCCTACCCTCAGCCAAAACTCAAAAAGCCAAGGCAACAAAGAACTCAAGTGTTTATGCTCAGTAAAGCAAATCAAGTAAAAAACACAAAATCTCAATACTTACATTGATGCATGAAAGAAATTGAGCACTGTAAATGCTGCAAATTTCACAAAGACAAGTAGCTTCCTGTTTAATAGATTACTCACATACAAACTGGGAGAGTCAGAGTTTATGTAAACGGTACATCAATACATCTAATATCACATCTGACATTTGAAATTGGAAATTACAAATCTTAAATACTGCATAGCAGCAAAGTTTTCTTGCTTTAGGGTGATCAAATTAAGATTTTTGTGTTGATTAACTGCCCACTGACCAATGGATTTGTGATGTCCCTTTTCTTGTTTATATGTATGCATACAGAAAAATTAAGGCCTAGCCGTGTCTTCCTGTGGCTACTATACTGACACAATGTCTCCGTTTATGGCCTTGAGTAAATGTTCGCTGAGCTATATATACAAACCGCTGTCAGCAGCTGCTCGTGGTGTGCTATTTAAAGTGCTCCAATGTGTAATATCAGAAGAGCCACTCTGGAAGGCGGCGTGATGTTTCCTTACACTGCTCTGTTCACCTGCCCAATTCCTTCACACGTGTTTACACACAAACTTCACAACTTCTAATCCTCAACAAGTATGCACCCTGGGTTTGCGTGTTCCCGTTTGGCTTGGTCCAGCTTCAGCTCCAGTTGAAAGATGTCTTCAACAGCGCTCTCTGTTCAAGATTCATTAACTGTCACTCTACATAAGGCCATCTGCTGAATGACAAATAAAAAATTAAAATGTGTGATCACTTTTAAAAGTTGATATGCAGTTAACTCATACACAATTTTATATATATTATGTTGATAAATTTGGGTCACTTACAAATATCCTTGTTTTCCATGAAAACATACATGAAATTAGTTTGAACAGGATATTATAAAAATGAATAGGAAATACAGTCAGTGACAAGGTTAGAAATTAAATAACCCTTTATTATTATATTTAATTGAAATAATTATTGCCCTTCAAACGTTGCTTTCGTAAAAGAATCCTCCATTTGCAGCAATTACAGCCTTGTTGACCTTCGGCATTCTAGTTGTCAATTTGTTGAGATAATCTGAAGAGATTCCACCGCATGCTTCCTGAAGAAACTCCCACAAGTTGGATTGGCTTGATGAGCAATTCTTATGTACCATACAGTCAAGCTGCTCCCACAACAGATCAATAGGGTTGAGATCAGTTGACTGTGCTGGTCACTCCATTATAGACAGAAAACCAGCTGACTCCTTCTTCCCTAAATAGTTCTTGCATAGTTCGGAGCTGTGCTTTGGGTCATTGTCCTGCTGTAGGAGGAAATTGGCTCCAATCAAGCACTGTCCAGAGGGTATGACTTTGCGATGGAGTGATAGCCTTCCATCTCCAAATTTACCGCTACTAAAGCACCTCCAGACCATCACATTGCCTACGCATTTTTCCAATCTTCCTCTTTCCAATGTCCGTGTTCTTGCCAATCTTAATCTTTCCTTTTTATTGGCCAGTCTGAGATATGTCTTTTTCTTTGGCCAGCATCCCGGAGTTGCCTCTTCACTGTTGACATTGAGTCTGGTGTTTTGCGGGTACTATTTAATGAAGCTGCCAGTTGAGAACCTTTGAGGCATCTGTTTCTCAAACTGGACAGTCAAATGTCCTCTTGCTCAATTATGCACCGGGGCCTCCCTCTCTTTCTATTCTGGCTAGAGCCAGTTTGTGCTGTTCTGTGAAGGGTGTTTCAGAAGAAACTTCTTTGTTTCTGGCCGTTTTGAGCCTGAAATTGAACCCACAATTGCTGATGCCTGTTTTATTTCTTCTTTAATAAGCACAACAGTTTTCAGCTGTGCTAACATAATTGAAAAAGGGTTTTCTAATGATAAATTAGCCTTTTAAAATGATAAACATGGATTAGCATACACAACATGCCACTGGAACACAGGACTGATGATAATGGGCCTCTGTACGCCTATGTAGATATTCAATTAACAATCAGCCATTTCCGGTTACAATAGTCATATACAACATTAACAATGTCTAAACTGCATTTCTGATCAATTTGATGTTATTTTGATGGACAGAGAATTTGCTTTTCTTTCAAAGACAATGGCATTTCTAAGTGACCCCGAACTTTTGAACAGTAGTATGTTTATGTGTATATATAATAATGGGGCGAGACAGAGGGAACGGACGCACTACTTGGGTTCTTGGCCCTGGAGGGCATTTATTAACAAAAAGTAGAAGTAACCAAATTAAACTCATAAATAAATTTTTCTCTTCCACTCTCTGCGGCCCGGAGCTGCTTCCCTAGGGGCCCTTTTTAGCTCCCCTAATTAGATTTGATTGGGGGCAGGTGTGCCTCATTAAGGGGTGGCAGCCAAGCTACATTTTGAGACAGGAACTGGGCTGTGTTAAGATCCCTGTTTCGCAGCCACGGGCCAAGTGGTTCTCCCTGGGGCATAGCCCTGACGTTGATTCGAGAGACGGTGCACTCACCCCCCTGGCAGCCTCATGAAATTATAGATTTCTTTAGTGTTTACCTTTAAATCTTTATTTAATAAGTCTTTTTGCCTGGCCACGTAAGCGGAGCCAGACAAGAAGAGTGAACGTCTCTTACTGAGTGAGTGAGTGACTGACTGACTGACTTCTTGTTAAATAGCGTAGTGGTTAGAGATGCTGACTGACTACTCCTTGTTAAATAGCGTAGTGGTTAGAGATGCAGACTCTCACGCGGGGGACCAGTGTACAAAATTATGCAGTAGGATTTGTTCAGGATAGACAAAAACTGGCCACAACCTCAAGAAGCTATGTTATACTGTAGTAAGTCTAAAATAAAATTGTTTACGGTTGTATTCCGACTATTTCGAGGGGTTTCCACAATTCTCTTGTCTTTTCACTTGAAAAAAAAGTCAGTTATTGTCACCTATATTGATAGTTATTGTATCAATGTCATTCACGAATGAAAGAAAAAACGAGTATTGTTGTGCCATGAAATGAAATAGCTTTGGCAGTGTAAAGTTCATCTTTTGTCTCGCTAGCAATTGCTCAAAGTAAGTTAGTAGACACTAGTAAGCCTATTAATGGCTAATAAGCTGTTAAAACAGCCAGTGGCAAAAGCCGTACAGGTCATAGATGCTGTTTGTTGTGGATGAAAGCTTAATAAGAAACGTTAGTCACATTATCACAATGCTTAATGGTGTCTAGCGAAATATTCAAACTTGGCGTGATGTTAATGCGTGACAAAATGATCTAATTTCGAGACGCGATTCCGACACATGGCATTTGTATGGCTTTGTGGCGTAGTGGTTAAAGACATAGCCTCTTACACGGGAGATCCAGGTTTGATGCAAGAGCGGGCAACAACATTCATCTGTTTTAATTGTGGGCCGGCTGAACTTGGCTTGCCTTGTTCCTGTTCTTGTTAGTTAATATAACAGGTTTATAGTTACCAAGTCCATATGTTAGTTTGGAGGAAATTGTGTGTGTAACAGAAAAATAAACTAAAAGTAATTACTGCTGGTGCAAAAATAAGTCAACCCCACGTGGCATTGGCTAAATCAAGTAAATGAGTAGCATCAGGGAAGTAATTAATTGGGTAAAAAATGAACAAGTCAAAGGATGGATTTGTAGGAAAGAGTTTGGGTGGGTGCTAACGATAAGAAGAAAACTTAATTGCTGTTTAAAAAAAACTGCCTGTCTTAACTTTGCCAAAGACCACATGGACAAACCTGAAGGTTTCTAGCAGTCCATTCTCTGCACAAATGCGTCCAAAATCAACCTTTATGGTCACAATCAAAACCTCTATGCTTGGTGAAAACCCAACCCTAACCTAACTGCCTACTACCAAAAGAAACTTATCCCAACAGTCAAGCACGGTGGTGAGAATATCAAGTGCTATTGTTTACATCTCTTGATCTGTTTCAATCAGAGTAATTAAATTTGGCACACATTCTCAGGTAGTTGAATCTAGCTAACCCATAGGATATCTCAAACACAATTGCTCTGTTTTTGAATACATTTCTGAAAGATGTTAGTCACATGAAATCTTACTTATCATATGTAGGTGATTACATGTTTTCTGTTCCCTACTTCTATTATTGTTTTGACAGCTTTATTTTGTAAGTTCCTGTCATTTATTTTTGCTTAACTATTTCCTTGAATAAGGTGAGTCTCTGACGTTGTAATGCAAGCCATGGCTATAACTCTTTATGACCTAAGTGAGTGAACCACTGTGAAGTAACATGAGGAAGAGTTATTACTCACTGAATATTTTCTTTTTTAGGAGCACCTGCCTGTGTCGTTTCATCGAAGAAGCCACGTAGTCAAGGTATTTTTCAAAGTCTCTTCTGCTGCGTCTGCCACCAAGAACCAGAGCGAATCCCAGTTAACAACAATGTCCCCGTGTTGGTGGAAGACAATGGGACCATTTCAAAAGTAAGCTATCTTTGACCTTAAGTCCTTCTCTCCTTATTGATCTTTCTCTTAATATTGCCTGTCGCTCGGTCACTCTCTCTATGGTGATTTTAGCAGCATGTTGTCAATATGACTGAGAGACTGAGAGCCACATGCTCACTGATACAAATATTTTCTTTTCCACTCTGCCCTTTCATGTTTGCATGTTCTCTCATCAATAAACCATTGCAGTTCTCCGCTTAAGTAAAAGTTTTACTCCCAATAAATTCAATCAGATGTCAGCATGTGTAAAACAATGTATCAAATAGAATCAGCATATACTCTGATGCATTATCAGACCACAGGCAGTCTGTGCCGGAGAATTTTAGTAAATCATCTTACAGCATTCCTTTCTAAACAGGGAAAATTCCCCCCAAATATTGACAGATGACAAAGTAGCCCATTACTCTATTGAACACATTCTTGGAAAATATCATGGTAGTTAACTCGCTAGAAGACAGATCAGGTGGTCAAGATGCTTCTCGGGTGTCTGGTTTAGATTTATGCCTTACTTCAGCTTTTTATAGTGATTTGATATTGCAGGAGTTATTTGTCACGTCTCTTGAAGCACCAAAATAATTTGCTAGGTCTCCTGGAGAGGGGCCCGTGTGCTAGGCTCAGTGTGGTTGGGACCTCCTGTCATGTCAACTTGTAGTCTGCTGCTGCTGTCTCAGGCAGGCTGTGGACTCATTGAATACCCCCACCAGCGCAAGCCACCACTACCAAAGGAGTTGTCTGTGATCTGCCAGTCTTTTGGACACTGTGGCTTCCCTGGAGAATACAAGCCTCTATCCTTGGAAAAGTTAAAAACCTCTGAACGCTTCAAACCTATTGGAGATTGTCAGCTGACTGTGTTCTTGAAGGATAACTCTGGTCAAAGCAGATATTTTTGCACATTCTCCAAAAGCATGCCTGCTGAACACTGCGAGGTGTCTGAACTTATTGCCATGGATTCCAGTGAGCCTTCTGCACAAACTACTGAACGCTGCATGAGTCTGGATGAAAGAGATAACTCTCTGGACTATACTGAACACCAAAAGGTCAATGGACAAATCGATCCCTCTGTGCACAGTTCTGATCATTACTACATGAATGGAGAACAAACAGGAGATGGCAAACCGTCTGTGGATTATAATGGACATTCTATGGGCTTTGAACAATGTATCAGTATGCCCTGTGGGGACTATCCTTCTTTCAATAAACACAGTAATCCATGTAATTCCTCTGAGTTCAGCAAGTCATTTGAAGAATGTACTCAACATTGTAAGTGCTCGGAGTTCAGAAGGTCCTCTAACCACAGTGCTAATGACTGTCTAGCTGTAGTATTTAGCCAACACTGCACAGAACACTTCCAGGCATCTGAACTATGCCAGTCTTCTGATAAACACTGTATGTCCTTTGAGCCAAGTGAACCTGCTAAGAACTCAGATTTTTTTGAACAATGTAAGTTATCTGATTATTTACCTGACATCTCTGAATCCACTGAATCAATTAGACCATTTGAGCAGTGTACTGGAATTTGTGAAGATTCCAGAAAATACAATCATATTGAACACCCAATAGAATATAATAAGACTAAAGAGGACTCTGATGATTTAAAGATGTTTGAGCCAGCTGTTCAGCAAATTGAAATCTGTGGGCTTTTTGACTCTGAGTTTTGCATAATATTAGAACCGGTGCTTTCTTCAGATTTAAACACGGCTCCTCATCGCATTGCTGAACAAATTGTTCTCAAAGAAAGTAGACATGTCTCTGAAGTTCATGAACCTACTGAGCAAACTGTGCTTGATGAACAAAGCAGTCATCAGCCTGCTGAATATGATATACCCTCTGGGCATTATGAATTGCAAAACAATCTCTTTGAGCTGAGAGAGACAAGTGTACAGTGTGAACTGTCTGAGCGATGTAATTCTTGTGAGAGCTGTCCTGGTCAACATCGTAGCACACATGACAAATGCTATGAGCCTAGCTGTTTACTTGACTCTGAGGAAGACAGGTCTTCGGAGTGCTCATCCATTGACACAAGGTCTTTTGAATCTTTCATCGATGATATTATAAGTTCGGACCCATTGCATGATTTGGCAGAGTCCTATGAAGCTTTAGTGGAAGATGTGTCACCGGACAAATCCAGTGACCATCAATCTCCATTATTCTCAGAGATGTGGGAATCTTTTGATGTTCATGTCGATGGGGCAGCATGTGAGGAAGGTAGTGCTGCTGAAGACAAACTTCACTTGGATGCAGTTGCTGTTGAGGAACTATTTGACTTTTTCGATAAAGACAATACGTATACTTTTGCTCAGAGGCAACATTATACCTCCTGTTTTGAAGGGGGAGGGGTACATGAGCTGTTTGTTGAACAACGGAAAAGTCGTGTGTCCATTATGAATGAGGATGAAACATATATGCCCTCTGTAAAAAAAGGTCTTGAAACACTTTCTGTGGAAGAATGTAAAATGAATGACGGTGATGTTTTTAATCAGGAATTGGAAGCAGTTGATGAAGCTTATGATGCTTGTGCTGAGGACAGACAATGTAATGTGGACTGTGCTGATGATATTGATGCGTCAGACTCTGGATCATTTGCAGATGAAGAATCATGCGAATCTTGTTTTGAAGAAGCAACAGCTTATAGAGTCGTTGAAGCTTTTCTACCTAAAGACAGTGCTATTGAGGTTGAGGCCTATGAGTCCTGTGTTGAGGAAGACACACTTTGCAGTGCTGAAGAGAAAGCTGGTGATGTTCAGGCTGTCATGGACAACATGAATGAACACACTGTAGAGGAAGCTTCTTGTAAGTCCTCTGCTGATTTGTCGTCTGTTGAATATGATGAAGCATATAAGGGCCAAAATGACCAAACCTATGAACCATGCTTTAAAGAAGAGAAAACAAGTGATCAAGATAATCAGACAATAGCCATTTCTGAAGACAAATTATACAAACCACATGTTGGTGACAAAGCTTCTGAATATTATGAAGGTTGTGATGAAGATTGTGATGCACGTAGTGGTGAGTATTCACAATTTTTCTCCAGATGGGAAGATGATGAACTATGCACTGAGGACAAGACCTGTGTTGAAGGGTGCAATGAATATGAAAGTCAAGACACTTTATCAGATGTTAATCAAGAAGCTAACGAATTCTGCGCTGAAGAAAACTCCCACGAAAAGTGTCATGAAGGAATGGATTATGAAGGCACTCTTGAGCCAATTCTTGATGGATTCAAAATTGAGGAGGGAGTGAATGATGCTCAATGTAATGAGGAGAGTGAATATCCTCAATCATTTGTGGTTTTAATCAAGGACAGTGTGTTATGCACTGATGGAAGCAAACCAGTTATGCCGGATGGTATTGAATTCAATGGTGATCAAACAGATTCCTCCACAACCTCTTCCGAAGAGATAGATGAGCAAAACAAGTCATCAGAATCATGTGATGATCTGAACAGGCCATATCTGACTGAGAACTGGGAGGAACACAATGGTATCTCTGAGCATCTCCAACCACTGGAGTCACAGGACTTATTGGAGCAGATGTCTGATTTTGCTGATCATAGAAAAGACTCCATAGACATTGAGGCTCCTGAACAAGAAATAGAGACCTTTAAACGAAGGGGGTCGGAAGAAAAAACTGAGTGTCATCCATTTTTTAAAATTGTGGCATCTGAACAACCAAGTGAGGATTCTGAGGAGGAGCTGAGTGATGATGAGTCCTCTGGGTCCTGTGAATGCGAGTTCTGCGTTCCACCCATAGAACAGGTATTTCAAGGTCTTTGTACCCTGCTTTCAATGCACTGGAATAGTTTGGACCTGCATCTAATTTGATTTCTGCTCCGCATTCAAATTTCAAAAGTGTGGAATATAATTTTTTACATTAAGTTACAAACTGAAATTTGTCAGAGAAAACGGTGAAATGGGTTTGTATGTATATTTGTCATTTTTATTTAACATCTCGACCGTTAAATGCAAGCTTTCGCTGTGTTTGCTTTGGATCAAATTTATGAGTACAGACCTAATATACTGGAGGATATGATTGAATATACGGCTTGGCACACAGGGAAGTCATGCTAAAATATATGATATTGTCACCTCCTGATATGGAGATATTCTGTACTCTGCTAGGGGAAACAAATGGCAAAACACAGTCATATCAGCTGCTTTTCTAGCCATCATCATTGCTGGTAGAGTCGGTTTCGCAGTATTGACCACTTGATGAGGAAATGCTTAGCTTAAAGTCAGTCCACAGTCACAATGATACTTCAATAAACAGGACACCAGCTGTTTGAGCATAGCTTTTGCATGCCCCCTTATGGACATACTCTTCTATAACTCAGTTCTCCCAACCAACCAAGCAAACCTTTTACAGTAGGTTTTCTCACGAGGTACATCAGTTTAATTCAGTTGCACACTTTGTGTTTTTTGCGTAATGCCACAGTGTTGTCTTGATTGCTTAAGAGCAAAACACTTTTAAACAGATCTTGTTGTATCTATGAATTTGATGTAGTCCTTTGGCTCTTCGTTGACCTAACATCTAACTATTTGTTTGCAGGTCCCAGCAAAACCTCTGCTCCCTCAAATCAAGTCAAAAGACACAGGGAAGATCTGTGTGGTACTCGATTTGGATGAAACATTAGTGCACAGTTCATTCAAGGTAAGATGACATTTGTGTGACCCACTATTTGACGACTAATGTTGAAGCAGACTTTCTTTTATACTAAACATTTCTTCCTTGTCTCTACCAGCTTCCCACCACACTTCTCACTAACATAGTTCAAGTTCATGTTTTACCTGTGAAACATCCATACAGATCTTCCTAGGCCTTCTATCTTAATCTGTTTCATGAAGATATACAATACATGTAGATCTTGATCATTTTGAGAGTTTTGTTTCGAAGTAGCCCACAGTGTAGATTAGATTAATGTACAGTAAGACAATTGTAAAGCATTTTGTATTAGCAAGCTGTTGAATAGCCTATGAATGTATTTTGTGGAGTGGCACAAGCTATTGATTTTTGGCAAAGATGCGTGCATGTTTTTGTCTTCCAGTTAATGTACTACTATCATATTCGGTTGTGTTATGAAAAATACTATTTGTGTTTGATCATGCAGGCATTGATTCAGCTTTGATCTAACTAATCTATTAAATAGCATAATTCACCAGAGTAACGTATTCTTTGCAAACACAGTATAGCATGTGTGTAAAGAATAAAGACATGCACAGAATGTGATCTGCGTATGCTCAGAAGCTTCGAAGATCTTTAGTCTGGATCCTCAGCAAGTCTTTATAGTTTATTTATTCATGAAAATATTTCTATGTCCATATACACTGTGGTACTGTTTTGAAACTGTTGCAGATTTGATACTTAACTTGGATGATATCATGAAATTAATCAAATTTATTATTTTAGTAATCTGTTATGTGTCTTTTCAAAATTAAGCTGTTTGCTTGTATGGCAACTTTGACAAAATTTAGAATAAAACTGTACACTTGGGTAACCTACCAATCCTCCAGTACATTTTGATAACATTATGGTGACTGCAGGTATTCCAGAGGCAAGAGCATCTACCCAGTAACCGACAGGTTGCCAGGTTCAATCTCTAAGCAAAGAAAGTTATAAAGTAGTCTTTGTGTCTTTCAGCAAGTCAGTTAACTAATTGCTCCTCAAGTCACATGATTTGAACATTAATCAATGAACGAATCAATTATTATTATTTTATTTATTTACTTTTAAAAATGTATTTATTTACTTTTATTTATTTACTTTTTATTTCTCCCAAATTTTGTGATATCCAATTTGTGATATTGCAGACTTAGTTAATGCTGAGATATGTGACCCCTGAGTTACATCCAATGCCGTTCTGGTTCTTATCATGCTGCTCACACAACCAAGGAGGTGTTTACCAAAATCCTTATGCACTGGGCAGAACAATTTACGGTCTACTAGCTTGTTTGAGCTCACAGGCACCAAAAGTCCCCAAAAGGAGTCACTAGAGCGCCCTGAGGCAAGGCCACCATATTCAATTACTAATCCCTCCAAACATGGATGGTGATGGCCAATTGCACCGCCTTCTTTGGGACACCTATACTAATCCTTGAGCAGGATTCAATACCTGTGAACAAGTCTGATGTCTGATAGAATTCCCAGCAAGCGTCTCTACTTAAATTGTAAAAATTATTGGCAAACCTGATAAAGATGAGCAAACAAGGCAAAAATTGTTGAAACTATTACTTTATATCTGAAAAATATACACTACTCTTTAAAAGTTTGGGGTCACTTATAAATGTCCTTGTTTTCTGTAAAAACATACATGATATGGGTTTGAATAGAAAACATAGCAAAATGAATAGGAAATATAGTCATTGACAAGGTTGGAAATAATGTTTTTTTTCATTGACATAATAATTGTGTCCTTCAAACTTTGCTTTTGTCAAAGAATCCTCCATTTGCAGCAATTACAGCCTTGATCTTTGGCATTCTTGAGATAATCTGAAGAGATTTCACCCCATGCTTCCTGAAGTACCTGCCAGAAATTGTATTGGCTTGATGGGCACTTCTTATGTACCATATGGTCAAGCTGCTCCCACAACTACTCAATAGGGTTGAGATCTGGTGACTGTGCTGGCATTATAGATAGAATTCCATCTGACTGCCACAACTTTCTCAGTTATTTGATTTACCCAACTCTCACTTCTTTAGATATCTCCAAGTTAGACACTTTGCCCAGAAAAGTATGGCTTCCTTCCCAGACCTTCTGACAAACAAGCCGGTTGATCATATTTTATCTTTATCTCCATATCTACTCTTTACAATGATCTGCAGGAGACAGTGCTTCACTTAATTCACACCTCCTCCCCTTGCTCTAGGCACAGATTTATACAACTAAAATTTGTCCTGAGAGCTCACACCAAGGCAAGACTGGAGAAAATGTTTCCCGATGTAGACCCTTCATTCCCACACTGTAACCTTAACACATTTTGGGCCAGAATTTTCAATGGCTTTAGTAAAATGTTTCAAAAAGATAACTCCCAACCCCATGTGTGCTCTATTTGGATTTACCCCCGAAACTTGTTCTCTTAAAGGCAAGGCTCATGTAATCACAGCATTCACATCCTTGATTGCTCAACGTGTCATTCTTCTTTCCTGGAAGGAAAAAGCACCCTTTAACTTCACAAGATGGATTAGGGACATAATGTAGTATCTGAAATTGGAAAAAATCAGATATACCCTTAAAGGCTCTTTGCAAAACTTTGGAAAGACTTGGACTCCTTTTCTAGAATATTATGAGTGCTTACAAATCCCATTAAATAAGGAAGACTAAAATAGCAATATTAGAGTGAAGCAGCGCAGACCCCTCCCCATCTAAATCTATTACTACTACTATTACTATCACCTACTTTTATTATTGTTGTTCTTCCCTATTTTATTTTATCTATTTTATTTTCTCTTTTTATTTACTTATTTGTTTTTTGCTATTATTATTATTATTAAACTTGAAATAGTATTTTTCCCCAAAATTGTAATCATAAAAATAAGGCAGCTGCTCTAGACCCAAGTTAGTTCCCCATTGCCCCCATTCATTCCCCATTGACTTATATGCATTCCACCACAGACTCCCATTGAATCACTATTGACTTCCATTAATTTTCCATTGACCTCTATTCATTCCCTATTGACCTCCATTCATTCCCCATAGACTCCCATTGAATCACCATTGACTCCCATTTATTCCACATTGACCTCCATTCATTCCCCATTGATTTCTATGTGTTACCCATAGACTCCTGTTCATTGCTCATTGCCCCCCTTTCATTCCCCATTGACTTAAATGCGTCTACCATTCGTTCTCTATTTACTCCCATTCATTTCCCATTGATTTCCAGTTATTCCCCCTTGACTTCCATGCGTTCCCCATAGACCTCAATTAATTCCCCATTGCCCCCCATTCATTACCCATTGACTTCTATGCGTTCCCCATAGTCTCCCATTGATTCCCATTGACTCCCATTCATTCCCCATTGACCTCTATGTATTCCCCGATGACATTTATGTGTTCCCCATAGGCTCCCATTGAATCACCTTTGACTCTCATTCACTCCCCTTTGACCTCCATTTATTCCACATTGACCCCCATGCATTCCCCATTGACTTCTATGCGTTCCCCATAGACTCCAATTGAATCACCATTGCCTCCCATTCATTCCCCATTGACCTCCATTCATTTCCCTTTGACTTCCATGTGTTTACTATAGACTCCCATTCATTCTCCATTGGCCCCCATTCATTCACCATAGACTCCCATTCATTCCCCATTGACTTCCATTAATTTCCTATGGAGCCCTATGCATTTGTTGATTATCACCATCTTGCATCAATGAGCTTTTAAATTGAGACTACACCCACAAGAATTTTCATTGGCTCATATCAGCCATTCTTTTTAAGATGTCAACAATCCTTATACCGAATCTTTAGATACTTGTCCCAAGACGACATATACCGGGCGGCGTGAAGATTGGTGCAGAGCTCTAGTTGAAGATAACTTTTTAGTGTTTTAGACAAAATTCAAAACGGTAGAAAATTGAAGATGGCAGACTTAATGGGTTCTTGAGGCATGATATGCCAGTGTAGCTTTTGGAGCGACTTAGATTGCTTATTATAGTGCCACTCTCACAGGATGCCATTCTCACAGGAATATGCATCCAAAAAAAGTATTAATAATACATTGCACATTTAGACTTGCCCACTGTACTTGCATTTTCAGGTGTTACATATACATGTCTACCTCGGGAACTTCATTGCTGCTAACCCTGCATTTCAGTTGCACATGCTACCCTACTATAATAATAATAATAATAATCTTTATTTATAGAGCACTTTTCGAAATCATGTTACAAAGTCCTTCACAATACAAGGACAATAAAATACACATAAAGCAAATAACATGATAAAAGCAAGAACACTACTTAAGAAAATAAATACAGTTAAAATAAAAGAATAAAATAAAGAATAAAATAAAATAAAGTCAGTTAAAACCAGGAAAAGGTCTCCTATAAAAGTATGTTTTAAGAAGGGAACTAAAGGAATTCACAGACTCAGCCAACCTGATGTCCTCAGGCAGGCTGTTCCAGATCCTCGGGGTCCTGACTGCAAATGCTCTGTCCCCTTTAGTTTTCAGTCGAGACTCTGGAACAGACAACAGACCTCTGCCCGAGTACCTCAAGGTACGGGCCGGGCATATGGGACTAAAATGTCAGAGACATAGCTTGGAGAGAGGCCATGAAGAGCCTTAAATGTAATCAATAAAATTTTAAAGTCTATTCTAAAACAAACTGGGAGCCAGTGTAATGAAGCCAAAACAGGGGTGATGTGATCATATTTCTTGGTTCTGGTTAAAAGTCTGGCAGCTGAGTTCTGTACAGTCTGGAGTCGATCAATAGATTTTTGGGTCAAACAAGTATAAAAGCTGTTGCAGTAATCCAGGCGTGATGAGATAACAGCATGTAAATGGTCTGTGTCCTTAAAAGTTAATATTGATCGTATTTTTGATATACATTTCTAAGATGGTAAAAACATGATTGCACAAGTTTTGTGCTGTTCTGTTCGAAACTTAAATTACTATCAAACCAGACGCCAAGGTTGTTTGCAATAGGTTTGATAAGATCCACTAGGAAACCAGCAGATGGCAGTATTTGCTTTGTCATTTGCTGGGACCCAATGATCAGGATCTCTCTGTTATGTCAGAGTTCAGCTGGAGGAAATTATTTGACATCCAATTTTTGACATGACAAAGGCAGTCGGTAAGTGAACTCAGCATTCCAGGATCTGTGCATCTGACAGGGAGGTACATCTGTGTGTCATCAGCGTAAATATGAAAAGAGACATCATGCTTCTGAATAGCATGTCCAAGTGGAAGCATATATAAGGAAAATAAAATAGGTCCCAAGACTGACCCCTGGGGCACACCATATTTAACAGAACAAAATGAAGAGACATAGTTATTCAGAGAGACACGGAACCTCCTGTTGGACAGGTACGATGAAAACCATTCTAAGGCTGTACCAGAAATCCCCACCCAGTGCCTCAGTCTGTCTAACAGGATGTTGTGATCAATGGTGTCGAATGCGGCGCTAAGGTCCAGGAGTACTAAGACTGAGCACATGCCATCAACAGCATGCATCAAGAGGTAATTTGTGACTCTAAGCAGGTTCCAACCAGTTCCGGAAACAAGATTGAAATTTCTCAAATATGTTGTTATTTTCTAATACAGAGAGCAGTTGGTGGGAGGGATTTTTTCTAAAATCTTTGATATATAAGGCAATTTGGAAATTGGTCTAGAATTTTGATGGAGGGAGGGATCCAGACCAGGCTTTTTTAAAAGAGGGTTCACACAAGCAGTTTTAAAATAATCAGGGACACAACCGGTAGTGCTGATGTGTAACAATGAGTTCAGAAAAATGTGTTCTCGCATCCTTAACCATTTTATTGTTGTTTATAATAAATCCTTCATAATGAGGTAATGAACTTGGAGACTGGATTTTTTCCATCTGCGCTCTGCCTGCCTGCATTCCCTTTTACAGCTGCGAATGTTGTCATTGGGCTGCTTTCTTACAGAGGACTTAGGCCTAACCTTGAGAGGTGCAATGATATTTAATGAGTTCAAGCAAATCAAATTGAAATGGTTCTTAAATCATTGCACTGGCTTACAGTCAGTTACAGAATAGATTTTAAAGTGGTACTTTTAGTTTATAAATCACTGAATGGTTTAGGCCCTGAATATATTTCTGATATGTTTGATGAATATAAACCAAGCAGGGCTCTTAGATCCATGAACAAAGGTCAGCTAGTAGAGCCCAGAGTCAAAACTCAAAAAGGTGAAGCTGCATTTAGCAGTTATGCTGCATACAACTGGAATAAACTACCAGAAGATCTTAGATGTGCCCCAAAAGTATACATTTTTAAATCCAGGTTAAAAACACTTCTCTTTTCACGCGCCTATGATTGAGCACTTAAACTTTACTGCACTGTTTAGCCTTACAGCTTTTATAGCTTCCTATGTAATGCAAGTTCTGGTGCTATCTGAGGAATAACCTTTTTTCATGCGCCCATGAACCAGCGCTTAACTCCACTGGGGGAAAAGGTTTTCAGACCTTTTGATAGGAGGTTTTCAGACCTTTTGATAGGAGGTTTTCAGACCTTTTGATGTGAGGTGTTCAGACCTTTTGACGTGAGGTGTTCAGACCTTTTGACGTGAGGTGTTCAGACCTTTTGATGGGAGGTGTTCAGATCTTTTGATGGGAGGTGTTCAGACCTTTTGATGGGAGGTGTTCAGACCTTTTGATGGGAGGTGTTCAGACCTTTTGACGGGAGGTGTTCAGACCTTTTGACGGGAGGTGTTCAGACCTTTTGACGTGAGGTGTTCAGACCTTTTAATGGGAGGTTTTCAGACCTTTTGATGGGAGGTTTTCAGACCTTTTGATGGGAGGTTTTCAGACCTTTTGATAGTAGGTTTTAATAAAACCTGTAAATCCAGGTTAAAAAACACTTTTTTCATGTGCCTATGACTGAGCATTTAAACGTAACCACACTATTTAGCCTTACAGCTTTCATAGCTTCATATGTTTTTAATTTCTTTTTACTCTATTTCTATTTTATTATACTGTTTTATTTGTTTTTATGCTATTGTATTTTTATATTTTTTCTTTTTATTTGTAAAGCACATTGAATTGCTTCTATGTGTGAATTGTGCTATATAAATAAACTTGCTTGCTAGTTTCATTATCAGCCCTATTCAGAAGTATTGCCTAGAGTCTGGAAATTTACTGGCAAATAAATCCGATGTACGGTTCAGGAGAAGAAGAGTTTTAAAGGCATTTATTAGTATTAGCATTAGCTTGTGTTGAAAATTGTCAGAATTCTGTAGGCTGCTGTTTCGCCGTCCTTTGAGATCAAAAAACAAATGCACAAGGTGTGATATGGGGGTGGTACTGTTCCATAAAGCAATGTAGATATGAATATTTTGCATGCATGTATTTAATCAGCCATTTTTTATGCCATCTTGCAAGATGTCTCTTATTCCCAAAATCAATCTAGGGAGGCATGTATGAGACACCTGTATGCCAAAAGGCAGGTCAATCCGACTTTGTAAGAGTTGAAACATTTGGTAGGTTTTGGCAAATTTGCACTGTACAGAAAAATCCATCATGGTGGACTTTATGGGTTCTTGAGGCTCTTTTGTTCCTCTTGAGAAATGAGGCATGTACACAAATATGCAGCACTATAGGCCAGATGGGGTGGAAATAACATCATTTTAAAATCCACAAATTCAAACACGTACTGTAGCGCCCATGGTGGAGGAATCGGGGGCGGGTGTCTACATGGTAGGTACTCGTCGTATATATACACATCAAATATTTGTATTTTGACTACCTACGCCGTACCAAAATGTAGCAGGCCCAAGTTAGCAAAAATATGCAAGAGACAGAGCTCTGCTTTGCATATATAAAAACAGATCATTCTTGTGTTTCCAGAAATTTACTGTCATTCTGAAATGCAGAAAATTGTAAAAAATGTAAAAATCTCTTAACTTTTAACACCCTGTGCGGGAGACATGTATAAGACACTCGTGGTCTATATTTTCAGTGTGCAAAGTTACAGAATTTTCTATCAGAGATGTTTTTAGTTATTCAGCAGTTTCAAGAAAAAAATAACAATAATAATTACAATAGGGTTCCTCCTACCGGAGGACCCCTAATATTACTAACAATAGGCCTCCTGAGCCCATTCGGGGCAAGGACCCCTAATAACTTAAAAATGAATACTATCTGACTGATTCTTCCCTATATAGTTGTTGCATAGTTTGGAGCTGTGCTTTGGGTCATTGTCCAGTTGTAGGAGGAAGTTGGCTCCAATCAATTGCCATCAACATAGTATGGCATGGCATTGCAAAATGTAGTGATTACGTTCCTTCAAGATCCCTTTTACCCTGTACAAATCTCCCACTTTACCACCGCCAAAGGACCCCCAGACCATCATATTGCCTCCACCACGCTTGACAGTTGGCATCAAACACTCCTCCAGGACCTTTTCATTTGGTCTGCTTCTCGCAAATGTTCTTCTTCGTGATACAAACACCTCATAATTAAATTTGTCTGTCCATAACACTTTTCTCCAGTCTTCCTCCCTCCAGTATCTGTGTTCTTTTGCCCATCTTAATCTTTACTTTTTATCAACCAGTCTGAGATATGGCTTTTTCTTTGCAACTCTGCCTAGATGTCCAGCAACCTGGAGTCGCCTCTTCACTGTTGATATTGAAACTGATGTTTTGTGGGTACTATTTATTCTTTCTGCCGGTTGAGGACTGTGAGGCATCTGTTTCCCAAACTAGACACTCTTATGTATTTATCCTCATGCTCAGTTGTGCACCAGGACCTCCCACTCCTCTTTCTATTCTTTTTAGAGCCAGTTAGAGCTGTTGTTGTGTAACGTTTTTGAGGAGACGGAGGCGAACGCAGAGTCGAAAACTCAGCTTTTAATATAAACGGAAAGAAAACAAAACCGAGATACACTGAGATACAAAAATAGACTGAACACTGAAACATGGAACGCCACAGTAACACATAATGACCGACAAGGACAGGGAGAAAATGCCAGAACTAAATACACAGACTAACAAGGAGAACAGAAACGGGTGGGGGCTAAACGCAGGTGAAAGGAATAAACCGATTAACTGAGATGAGAACAGGAAAGATCAAACAAGGACATGACAAACCAAGGACACACAGAAAACACAGATCGGAACGGTCCCGTCCCGCTGGGACCGTCACACTACCGCCCGCTTCAGGCGCGGCTCCAGCCGCAAGACAGAAGGAAAAAAGGGTGGGGGGGGCGGGGCACAAAGGCGGAGGCTCTGCCTCGGGACGGGGACCGGGAACAGGACCGGGCGGAGGATCAGGAGCCGGCGGAGAATCAGGAGCCGGCGGAGGATCAGGAGGAGCCGGCGGAGGATCAGGAAGAGCCGGCGGAGGATCAGGAAGAGGGAGAGCAGGAGCAGGGAGAACAGGAGCTGGCGGACGGTCAGGGGCTGGAGCAGGAGCCAGGGGAGGGTCAGGAGCCGGAACATGGAGAGGACCAGGAGCCGGAGCATGGAGAGGACGAGGAGGCGGAGCATGGAGCGGACCAGGAGCCAGAGCAGGTAGTGCAGGCAGCGGCCCGGCCTCGGGAGCAGGAAGAGGCAGCGGCCTCTTCCCTGCATGCAGGGAACGGAGCGGGGGGGGGTGGCAGGGGCTCGTCGTCCCACCCCTCCGGGGGAGGCAGCAGGAAACCCTCCTCTTGCCACTCTGGTGGCGGTGGCGGCAGTGGCTCCTCGGGTGCCCCCTGCGGCTCAGGCCCCCTAGGAGGAACCCGTATAGGAGCACATAGCACCCCCAAAAAATATTTGGGGCAGACTTTAGGCAGCAGCAGGCCGCGGAGCAGGGACCGGGGCGGCGGAGCAGGTACAAGAAAACCAAGGACACACAGAAAACACGGAGCGGAACGGTTCCATCCGGCTGGGACCGTCACATGTTGATGCTCTAGATACACAATTTGTCTAAAGAAGGGCAGTTTTATTGATTCTTTAATCAGCACAACAGTTTTCAGCTGCGCTAACATAATTGTAAAATGTTTTTCTAATGATCCAATAGCCTTTTAAAATAAGCAACTTGAATTAGCAAACACAACGTGCCATTGGGACACAGAAGTAATGGTTGCTGATTGAGGGGCTCTGTACACCTACTGTATGTAGATATTCCATAAAAAACAGCTGTTTACAGATACAATAAGCATTTACAATGTCTACACTGTTTTTCTGATCAATTTTGTTATTTTAATGGACAAAAAATGTTTTTCTGTTTTGACCCCAATCTTTTGAATGGCAGTGTAGGTCTCAAAATTATTTGGGTATCAAAATGGTTGTCAACCATGGGGATTATTACTGTGTACACAAAGTATTGAAAACCAGTGCCAATAAAACTTGTATAATTTTGGTTGATTCCCTTGTAACGTAAATAATATATATTCCACGTTAGAAAATTAGTTTGTAGTTATTAGCTGTTTGTAGTTATTAGCTGTATTTATTTTTTTACACTGTTTTTTTTTTTTGCTCATCTTTATCAAGGGTGCCAATAATGGAAGTGACTGTATCTAATGTCAAATTCTGACTTCTTCAGTTGCGGCACTGGGTCAGAAATAGCTGTAAGTTAAACTTATTGTTAAGTAAAACTGGCCGCAGTGTATTTCCCTAAACCCTAGGTGTGTGTAGTGCAAGTAGCTTGCTAGGCTCAACGGTTCATTACTTCATGGACCATGAATTTAGGTCATGGTGTTCTATGTAGCATAGACTCGTGATTAACATTTGAGAGACATCAATTAAATAAATCACACTTTAATGGGTGATGTCAAATACATTATATTTTAGTGTATCAAATGATAAGATATTCCTTACATACTGTTATCGCAGATGTTGAACCTTTATTTTTGCTTGACCATATTTAAAAGCTTATAAAACGTATGTATAAAGACTTCAAACATCATTTAATGAAATATATGAAGCTAACTAAAGTAATTTGTTCTATCCAAGCCTATAAAGCATATGTTAATGACCTAATTGAAACAAAACACAAACTAAAGTTAATATTCCATGCTTGATTCTTAAATGTTGTGTTCTGCTCTCAACAGCCTGTTAACAACGCCGATTTTATCATTCCAGTGGAAATTGATGGAACAGTTCACCAGGTAAGCACTACACATTTCACTTTAAAGGATCTGCCCTTTTCACAAGTTTTCTCTTTCATAGCACAACAAAGAAAGCATTATAGTGGCCATGATTTACAATATAATTCTAGAATCTAATCTCAGTGATATCCAGGCTTTATTGGATGACTTTCCAACATAATGATGGTTTTCAATATAATTTTATCTTTTTTTTTTTTTTACTTTTTTTTCCACCACTGTTTACTGACAAATGCATAGTGCTAGGCTAGGTATCTGACAGAGCTTTGGCCCTCTCCGTTGACGAGTCAAAGCAGCAGGTGGCTATATCTGTGGACTGACGAAACGAGGAAGTACTGACTGGCCTCTCAGAAATCACTGGCCCGTCAATCTCAGTCCCTAGACCAGATTCGGCTCAGTCCACTGGAGATCACATCGGGGATTGAAGGAACTGCTGTTGTTTTGTTTAGTTTAAAGACCCACTCCAGACAGAAGAGAGAAGAAAACTCCTGTTTTATACCTCAGGCCTGGGTCTGTTTCAAGTAATCCAGGATAGGCTTGTTTAAGCGGGGACAGCCTATTCGGGATGACTTGGTTCAGGAACAAGGCTAATAGCGTCAAGCTTGTTCGAGAAATGGATGTGAGCAGAAATGGAATGAACATTCTATATTAACAGGTATATCCTTCCATATATAGATTACAGGCTTCACCTAATTGACCATTCCACATGTATGATTTATGATCTCTAAAGAAGTCCGATATGCTGTCCAGGGTGTTAACTTCTCTTTTAGTTTCTTCCAACATATCTTTTTTATGTCCCAACCCATTAAACTCAATATCATTTGGATCCTCATTGCTGCAAAGCTGGATATGCAAGGCAAGGTGCAGCCAATCGTCCCAGGAGGAGAGATGGGGCATTTTGTGCTCCACTAATTTAGATCCTCTTTTTTTGTTGTACAAATCGTTTATGTCTTCAGAAACAAAAACCTTTTGTAAATAATCTGCATATTCACCCATATTGTGTCTCTATTATCAAAGGTGTACGTGTTGAAGCGACCCCATGTGGATGAGTATCTCAGAAGAATGGGGGAGTTGTTTGAATGTGTTTTGTTCACTGCCAGTTTATCCAAGGTGAGAACCCTATACTAAATTCTACTAATCATTTATAATTTATATTATATAATGAACGTTTTTATTTATTAAACAAAAGATTGACAACATCTAAGTACAATCCATAAAGGGCAATTAAGGATTTTACAATGTAGATGTTACATGGTTCATCACCCTGAACGTAGTCTAATGGCCAGGGGGAAATTCTAATCCATGATTTGTTTATTTTTAAACCTCCACTACAAACTTCAAGTAACTTTAGTTACAACGAGCTAGCAATTAATGGTAAAGTGATACTGTAGATGCATATTCAATTAAACACTGAGCTAAGACTGTGACTCATTTGTTGTTGTGAATTCATTAAAACTTCGCCCTTCCATACCAGTCTTTCATTCGAACACATACACAAAACACTCACACTTCATGATAATTGTGTGCAAACACTCAGAAATGTACACACTGCTTTCTGTGACATAGCGTCTGTGGCAATATTATTTGTGTTTTCGCTTTGTCTTAGTATGCCGATCCCGTCTCTGACCTGCTGGATAAATGGGGTGCTTTCCAACATCGCCTCTTTCGGGAGTCCTGCGTATTCCACCGAGGAAACTATGTAAAAGACCTGAGTCGTCTGGGCAGGGAGCTCAACAAGGTCATCATCGTAGACAACTCCCCAGCCTCCTACATCTTTCACCCTGATAATGCTGTATGTAATTCATACACCTATTTTCCCATACTGTACTGTATGAAGGAACTGGATTTTGACTCGCTTTGAGATTAATTTTAAATAGTCAATGAATTTATGTAACAAATTAATTTAATCTAAAGAGAGTATTACAATTACAGTACAAGTATCGCAGTTAAAAGTTCTCCAGAGATTCAAGATATTTGTAAGAGCAGAGAAGCATGCAGAGGTTAGGAAAATGCAAGAGAGCCTTTCCCAAACCTCACTCTGGTTATATCCTAAAACTTAAGTTGTGGGGGTTGGTTAACTGACCTAAGGAAAACAAAACTAGTCCTGTAGAATAGACCCCTTATCACATTCTGATCTGTTTCCTGGGGCCATTCATACTGTATGACACAGCAGTGTTATATTGTGGACTTTACATTTTCCGGTTCCTTCAATTATAATACTAAGCCTTAATTTCAGTCAATTGCAGATAAAGACACTGTTGCACTCCTGGTTCACTCACAATAATGTTGATGTATGTCAGGTGGTGAAAAGGTGTAAGTTTTAAGTATTTTCAATGTCTTTGAGTGTCTTTAATGTCATTGCCATTGGCGACCTTCAACTGATTGATTTGGGATTTAAAAGGAGCGTTTGCTTGCTTTCATATTCCCTTGGTCAGGGTCGAACAAGTTTATTATGAGCTACTGACAGCCCATTTATGAAAATCTCACAATTAACTAGTTCCCTGCCCTTTTCAAACCATTCTGAGGTTACTGTCAGTTTTCACATGTTCCTCTGCAAACTGTCATTAACAAATCTCACAAGTATCAGGCGTTGTTGGCCACTATCTAATCAACACAATATTTACATGAATCCACCCATGTTTAACAATCATAGACTTAAAGTCAAACCTGACACAATAGCTGGAAAATAATGTTAGCCTTTGTGACGCACATGTTTATTCACGCCATTTGTTGCTAGTTGCTAATGTTAATGGTGTCTTGTGTATTGACATTAATATTTTTAACTACTGTGTGTGGTTGCTACAGAAAATAATTTGCATATTGCCAGATTGAAGTTATCAAATTCTGCCGGCTGTTTTGTTGGTATGGAGTCAAAAAAATCTATGTTAGCACAACAGATTACTGAATTTAGTTTGCAATTTTTTTTGTTAGTTTCTTGCATTGCAGCTTTTGTGGCTTGGGAGACAGTTTCAATTCATGAATTTGGACAATGTTAATAATGTAAATTCCAGGCTATGACAAAAATTAGTAATGGCTTGTTGGGAAAAATGACTCCATCGGCCTTCAAGAACTACTATGCAGAATTTCACCCAAATATGAATCTAGGTTGAACTTTCCCTTTAAAGATCCACCCTCATATTGTATACTAGGTGTGGGTTTATTTTGCTTTCTAATTTCAAACTCAAACTAACTACTGTTATGAGTCCAACATTTCGGTGATCTAAGTCACTGCACTACCTGGAATGGATGGCTAGATGTCAAACAGGGCCGTTTTGGATTGTTGCGGTCTAGTGACTCCTTTTGGTAGACCAGCTTGTGAGCTCAATAATAGTTATTGGCCGGGGAGTCTGTTTTCCTTCAGCATATGTGTACTAGCTTAAACGTCCTGGTTGAGCAAGCAGTGTTATAAGAAGCGAAACGGCTTGGTGAGATGTGCTTTGGAGGAATCATATTTAGAATTTTGTCTTTAACAAGGCAAGGTAATAGTGGAGTAAAGGATGAGGAGAAAATGTTGTTGAAAGATGGGTAAAAAAATACATTTTGGGAAATGTAAAAGAAAATGAATGAAGAGTACGATGCTTTGCGTTATTAACCCTTATTTTATTAGGTATTTTGACAAACTGTTGTGCATACTTTCTCTTACACTAATGAGTTGTAGTGTAGAGCAGAAGAAGGTCAAGAACTTAATGAAAGCAAAATAAAGTGTAGAAATGTGTTTGATGTTTATGGCACTTGAAAAATAAAAGCAATTTTATGTATATCAGTAGTAACAAAATGAAAATTCAAGAATTAGCCAGCAAGCTTTTTTGTACATGCAAATTTATAAATATATGAACAACTAAAACACAGTGTCAATACTATTATTTTAAGTATTTATATCAGTATTTATATTGTGCGTGTGTGTGCTTGTGCATATGGATTCTTCTCCAGTTGTGTTGTGGCTATGTGAATGGCAAAAGAAATGGCATCCTCCGTCTTTTTTGGTGGTAGACAAATTGGAGTCAGTCCAGTGGTCTTGGCAATCTTTCTTTGATGTATGTCACGGCTTGACTCTATGCAATTCATGATGACATGAAGTCCGGGACAGAGACTGATTGACAATGTCCGTCAAGATGCCCACCAGCTGGTTGGCACACGGGGTTGCCATCGAGGGATGTCATCTAGAACGGTTGCTTTGAGGGTCACTCTGTTGGGAGTGTTCCTCAAGTCACCCTCAGAGAGCAAGAGGCATGGTCCTGCTGACCAACAAGAGCTTTCCTTGGTGTCTGTGTTGTCTGCCTAGAAATGAGCGTGTTTTGAAGGGAGGCCTTGGTTGGCACTATGGATTTACATTTGGTATCCGTGATGGTTGTGCATTAGAAAGCATCTAATGTATTGTTTGCGATCCACTTGCTGACAAGTGCCAGTCAGGAGGCCACCAGGAGTTTGATTAAAGTTAATGAATTTAAAATGTCTTTGAACTAGCATGTTTGTACAATGTAGAAACATTGTAAAAAAAATTTTGTGAATTAGAAAGCAAGCCACATGAACAAACAGCTTTAATTTTAGTCAAAAGGTATTAATCATTGAAACTATAAACCTTAAAATTGATAAAATCATTATGATCCTCCATTTGAGACAGGTTCATCAGCTCCATAGCTTGTTTTCCATTATATTTTATCTGGCTCCTGACTTTAAACCCATTAAAATCCTGTGGTTTAATTCTTTATGGAGAAAAGGTTTACTAACTCCACCAATGTGTTCTATAAAGATCAGTGTTGTTTATCTCGCAAGGTGAAATATTGAAAGGTGTACAAGCTTTTGACACCTATCTTTTAGGACAGTCATTATCTGAGCAATTGCATTCATATAAAAAAATAAACATTTCTTTGAGCATTTAATAATGTTCAGTATATTAATTATTTATTGAATAGAAATTGTCTTTCTCACCCCGTTATTTTCTCAGTACAGCTTGTGACAACTAATGTTCTGTATGTACCAAAATAATGTCTGCTGCTTCCAGAGCTGTCATTTTGGTTAATTATGGGTAAAGAATATGCTCCAATGGAGAAATGTGAGATGGGTGTATATGTACCAAACAGATGCAACCTCTTTTGATTGATTGTCTCAGGTCAATCTAAAAATGTTCACCGAAAACATTTTCATGAATTTGTTCTGAATAGGTCAACTTTTTTCTTCATGATAAGATTGTATTCCCACATTTACCCTTACTAAATGCAAACAGTCATGGATAGAAATAACTAGATTTTATGTTCATTTTGTTTGTGACTTCTTCTCTTCACACACTCAGGTCCCTGTAGCATCCTGGTTTGACGACATGGCAGACACAGAGCTCCTAGATCTCATCCCATTCTTCGAAAGACTTAGCAAAGTGGATGATGTCTATGATATTCTAAAGCAGCAGAGGACTGCAAGCTAATGTGTAATCAGACACCATCAACAACTTTTCACCACAGGGGGCCATGGAGGGGGCTAGCGGGCAACAGGCTTCAAGTTTCTTTACCAAAAGGGACCAGCTGGTGTCTCTCGGTCATGTTCACCCATCAAATTCTATTCACACACAATGTGTGATAGAGTTTGGAACAGAGATGAAACTGCTTCCTGGCAAACATTGACATGAGCAGTATAACTCATTTTTTCACATACAATGCAGTAATCCCACTTGGTTCCTGCTTTTTTGTATTAAATTAAGGTTTGAGCAAAGCTCTTTTTTATGGAATAGTGAGCATTTAATCAGGGGATATAGTTTGTATATCAGTGAATACAATATCTAAGAAGAAGTTGGTACTTCTGGAGATTAAGTTAATACAACCCATTAACATGTTTAAGTGTGGTGCTGCTACATTGGATTGACTATGTAGCAACACAACAGGGCAAAGTATGCATCTGACTGACGTTGGAGTTCAGGCAAATAGTACTCATTATATTTTGAACAGTGGAAGAGCGCATATGCATATGTGAATGTAAACACAGATTCTATTGAAAGTCTACTTACCGCCCCTGAAAATATCACATTTTGTTGTGTCAGTGCCTCAGAGTTTCATTCCTTTAAATGAATGATTTATCACACCATGCACTCTCTTTTAACAGTATTTCTATTTTTATAGTAAAATAAAATATATGAAAAATACCAAGCAGAAATATGATAATTGGATATGTCTCTACTTCATTTTAGTTAATACTCAATGGAATCACCTTTAGAAGTACAGCTGTGTACAAGTTTGAACACTAGATTTGTGAATATGTAACAATTTTTATTTACAAAACTGTTCTAGCTCTGTCATGTTCTTTAGGGAAAGTTGATTAAATCATGCCATGCATTTTTATTAGATTTAGGTAGGCACTCTGACTGGATCAATCAATAACATTTTACAGTTCCTGACCCAGTTCACAGCAGCTTCAGTCATGTACTTTGGGTTGTCATGCAGAAAGGTCTTCCCAGTTCAACCTTTCTTGCAGAGTGCAGAAAGGTTTTACTCAGGGACTTTTCTTTACATTGCTCTGTTAATTTTCCCTTTTATCCTATTTCCCTAGTTCCTGATAATGAGAAACATCCCCATAACAGGCTGCCACCACTATCATGCTTCGCTGTAACAATGCTGTTACTTGGGAGATATACTGTGTTGGGTTTATATCAAGCGTAACATTTTGCATTTACACCAAAAAGTTCTGTTTTAGGTTCCTCAAACCATAAAACCTTTTGCCACAGCCAAAAATAATGGTGTTATTTTTTTGCCATAATTCTAACGGCATTCAAGGTGGGCTTTCTTGAGTTATGGCTTCCTTCCTGCCACCCTACCAAACAGGCAAGATTTGAGGAATGATTGCAATGTTGTTGTCACATGCACACTTTGACCATTTTTGGCCATATTTTTTTTTAATTTAACCATCAATGAACCACATCTGCCGATTGGGCACCAATTCTCATTTTCAGTGACGGCCTAGCCATGACCATTCCATTGGAAGATGACAAGAAGGTTCACAGAAAAACATAATTTATATTAATCAACTGTAAAACAGGACAAATATCAGCATATTTTGTGCACTCCAAAATAATTCATCTTCTTGGAAATATGAGCAAAAAAGGCTATAATAAAAATGTTTTTTTTTTATATCAGCCAGAGTGAAAATACATTCCGAATAAATAAATATTTTCTCATATGCGGCACCTAGAAATTCTTATGAATCAATTAAAAAAGAAGTATCTTTCAATTGATGTATTTGTAAGTTATTCTGAGTCTTTAAAACTTGTAAGTAGTCATCCATGAAATTCTGTTTCATTGGTTTATAAATAATATAGATTAGGTGACAAACTCCCTTATCAACATAAGAAAGGTCAGAAAACACATTAAATTACAGCAGGGGATTCAACTCTGGCCCTCAAAGCCATTTTTTTAATTTTTTCATTGCAAACCCTTAAGCAGGGACTAGTTTAGACCTGGGACACCAGGTTGGTGCAATTAATGATAAGGTTCTATAGAACAGAAAACCAGAAGGCTTAGGCCCTTGTGGGGTAAGAGTTGAATACCCATGAAATAAGACAAAATGTTGTTGACAAAATACAATGTCTGAAAATCTCCACTTTAGGGCAATAATTAGCAGGTTTAAATCTACTGGAGCTGTGATAAAGCTGCTTGGATTGGACTTGTATATTTTGCTCCCACACAGCGGGAAAATTGGTTCAAGAGGTAACAAATTCTCCACAGATCGCTTGAAGAATTACAGACGTTAGCTAAATCCTTTAGTCACCAAGTTTCCAAAGCTACCATAAGATGCCACCAAGCTATTTGGATGTCTTGCCAGAAGAAACTATATATACTGTTATCAAGACATACATGTCAGAGCCTGATGTTTGTGAAACGTCATTGTAATTTTGATTGGAACTGGGTTCTCTGGTCAGGTGGGATAAAAACTGAGCTTTTTGGCCTCAAATACCAGAGGCAGAAAATTACCTACTCTGCACTGTAAAGTGTGATCGTGGATATTTTATGTTGTGGGACTGTTTTGTTTGCAATCTAGCTGCCTCTACAAGGAGGCTAAAATTGGGTTCCAGCAAGACTATGATCCAATGTATTCCTCCAGATTCACACAAAAATTGCTCACTGATGAGACAATCAGGGTTTTTGCCATCCCAATCTCCTGACCAAAACCCCTTTAAAAGCTCTGAGGTGTGCTGAATAGGAAATTCTATAAGCAGGGACCAAAGTGTCT
Organism: Esox masquinongy; assembly: GCA_016801175.1. NCBI lineage: Eukaryota > Metazoa > Chordata > Actinopteri > Esociformes > Esocidae > Esox > Esox masquinongy. The sequence continues at coordinate 48,541 of JACXGI010000304.1, forward strand.
GAAGGATCTCAAGAGATTCTATTTGGATATATGGTCTCAGGTCCCTTGCTATGTTCTCCCTCCTCATCTAACATTAAAGTACAAAGTACTTACTGCAGGGGTGCCAATAAAAATGTTTTTGAGATCTATGTCTAGATATAGAATGTTTTTCCTTTCAATCCAATTTCACTTTCATTCAATTACACTAAATCTAATGAGACACGCAGTTAGGCTTGGGGATTCTGCTGGTGCAATTATACTGTAGGATAGAAGTTCATTTAGTGTATTTGTGTGATCTGTAATGAAAGGGTGTTAAGAATAAGAGTCTTTTGCAATTTGTTCCAGTAGTTGGTGGCAGCAAACTAAAAATAGTGTAGACCAAAGGAGGTGTAGGGTTTAGGATTGACCAGTGTGAGATGTCTACCGGAGCCCCATAAAAACCTGTACAGTAACTCTGAAAGGTGGCTGTTGGGTTCTTGGTAGCCTCTCTGTTCATACTCAGTCATCCAGTTTGGAGAAATGGCTTCATCTGGGCAGGGCTTTGGTTGTGTCATACACCTTCCAGTCTTAATAATATTCTTGACCTTGCTCCAAAATATATTCATATTTCAAGGCTTTTGAAATCTTTATACACATCTCCTGATCTGTCTTTCCACAACTGCGTTCTTTTGAATTCTTTTGAACTGAATTCTCTGATCATTGTTGAGCGTTTGCTTTGCAATTACCCAACAAAGGGAACCTATATAAGCTGATGAATTCATTCTGAAATCTTATAAATAATTATTAATAATTAATATTTTTTTAACACAGGTGATTTTGAGGGTGATTTGCTATACCTGTTCTAATTTAGGATAGCAATTACAAGGAGAGTGGAAATTGTAATCTTTTTTTTTGTATTTTTTATGCAATTTCACAATACTAAAAAATCCCCTTAATGGTGTGTAGATAAATGGAAATGAATGGAAGTCCATATACATGACAACATATGAAAAGGTTCAAGGAGGTGTAGAAATTCTATAGGAACTGTGTAAACATATGTATTCTGTTCCAGCTGGTGTAACATCATCTTTAAAATAAGATCCCGTAACCCTGCTCACCCAAGTGAGATACTCAATATTTGATATTTACTGTAATAGTACAAATTGATATTTAGTTTTGCTTTCTGTATTATTGATTAAGTCTTAAAGACTGGAATCCTGACACTGAACCATTGTTATGGCCCATGTATTCATTATATTGGTGTTTACCCACATTTCAAAGGTATTACATGCACAAAAACCCATACTCATGATTTGTCAACTGCATCGTTCAGGGTTTTCTACATCCCTGAAATATACCTTTGAACAGGCTTTATATGCCTGGAAAATGTTCTTCACTGAGCAGATGCCTTGTAGCTAGTTTTTTCTGGACAGAATGACCGTAGATTGTTGGTTCTTTCAGCTCTAATGTGTGATGGTCAATCTGGCAAGTTTGCATTTGTACAACTTTGTATTGAAGCAGTTGTTTTAATTGTTTATAACCATCTTTATTTTATCTATGTAAATATATAATGTTTTATGTTCTAGATTTAATGACTTTTGGGCAAAATAAAATTTGCTAACTTTTAATAATTCTATTAGTGAGAGGAATTTTTTGTCGATATGCTGTAGCTGTACGTATGTGTAACATTTGTAACAAACGTAATTACTTCTTTCAGTACTTGAACTTCTTGATATGCAATGTCATATTGCAAGTGTAATGTAGGTGGTAACTTAACCTGTACGGTCAGCTGAGTTGGGAGCATTTTCCTACCTCCTTGTATTACATGCCCTGTAACAATCCTTATTTGCTTTATATTTATATTCCTGCTGTGACTACCCATCTCCATGCAAATCTGTATAACCTTAAAAATACAATTTAGCATTAATTTGATAACATTTACATTTTTAAACATATTTTTAAATACAACACATTTCAATTATTTTAAAAAAATATTCCGGGTTTTGCTGCTGCTGGTAAATTCAAATCAAAAGAACAAGAAAACAATTTGGACTTTGCCAAAATAAAGCATGATTTATTGAAATAGGTCATATGTCATTGCAGTGAATGATGCACTAACACTAATGGAGCAATTCATACAATACATGGGTGTTGGAAACAATTACAGTGACAAAGAAAATGGAATATGGAACTGACTACACTTCATATGAAAACATTAATTTTTAAATACAATATATATTACGCAGTCAACTTTGCATTTAAACTTTTATATAATATTGTTCAATAAACTACCGTCCTAATTTACCCATTTTGGCCCAGTGTATTTATAATTCAAGCGTCATATTACTTGACAGAACCCATTCTTCACAGTAGCTCAAATTTCTAAATCCAACAATATTCCAACAAAACTTCCAAAATATAAAAAACGATGTCTATAAAATGGACACCTGATGGAAAAACAACACATAAATTTATGCAATTAGCAATGATCAACATATTTTGAGGATGAGAATGGCACTGTTGCTTAATTGTCTTGCCTGACTAAAACAAAACCTAAAGGGATAGTCTCAAAAAGTACTAAATGGCACACCGGTGTCATTGGTGTTAATTAACCTGGCCATTAAAATACATTTATGTGTTTATCTAGAGATACTCTTATTATTTTTGGAGCTTTGACTTCCAAATCATACATAAGTACCTGAAATGTACTATGAAATTTGATGAAGCCCTTTATAATACTATTATCATGACTTTGTCGCAGATGTGGAATGAACTCAAATTCTAGTCATGGTACCTAGTGATGGCCAAACGAGGCTTCATTAGCGTTATTTTAGCAGCAGGAAATTATGCAGGCAGCACTCAGATTTTCTTTTACAAAATAAAAGCCATCATTGAAATTTACAAAGCAATACAGTTAACAATCTAGTCTGTAAAAAAGAACAGACTAGAACAACTTTGGAACGGACATTAACATAAAATGTACCAACTAGATTGTTAACTATATTGCCTTATATATTTCAATGATGGCTTTTATTTTGAAAGAAAATCTGAGTGCTGCCAGCGTAATATCATACGGCTAAAATAAAGCTAATAAAGCCTCGTTTGCCTATCACTAATGGTACCAATATTAGAATTTTCCACAAACCATGTTCAAACATGTCATACAGACCTTAATTGGATTACTATCAAACCTTGCCACAGACCTATCCCAACTATCCCATTACATTAAATTGTAATAAAACCTGATGGAACACTAAATATGTTTTCTTTTTTATTTAGCAGACTGAATCCAAACCTGAAAATGTCTGCATCTTTATTGGTTGTATCTCTATTTTAAAAATGTGTGTGGAAAGACTTAGTAGCTCAATTTAAGCTGTATCCCTTAAGAAACACTTTACAATTAGTCAATATTATTTATAAATACTTGTAATGGGGCAATTAGATCCCAGTGCTTTTTCAGGCGACTGCATTAAGCATTCCTTTATCTCTTTGGGAGATATGCCAGTAAATTCCACTCAAATACAGCCAGTTAGGATTGAGGCTCAAGTGTGTAATCAGTTGCATTCTCCAACATTACTTTAGAACTGACTTTAGGGGAAACATTATAACATTTTATGAATTAAGCATTAGCTCTTATCCAGAGAATCTTTTGTCAACTCTTCTTGGCTATTTAATTTAACAACAGCATCTAAAGATTAAGTGGTTTCAAGACAATTTTTAACGATAGTGCAGGTATCTACACTCGGAAATTAATAAAAAAAATCTTTCAATAACTTGTTAAACACTTTGAGAGAAGATATCCACAGCCTCTGTAAAGACACGTAAATATTTTCAAATTGTAACCCTTACCATTCCAATATCACATTCCAAATACGAACACAACAATCAAGTTGGTTGTATAGATCCATATTGATCCATCTCATTCTGACGTTACTACTGCATGAAGCTGATACCACCTCTGTCAAGCATTACCTGTTAAAGTTGAACAATAGAAAAAAGAAAAATAATCAGAACTATCCCTCATATATAAAACGTTATTTAAAAAAAAAACAGGTTTCCTCAAATGTCTTTATGCACAAATTCCAAAATACATGTTTAGAATGATTATAAACATTTCTGAGAATTCTGGAATGCATACACTGCATTTGTTCATTAGTGCAATTGAAAAAAATGGCTGGTAAGTCTAACCCATACTATGTTGAGAAGGTTTGTTAAAAATACCACTAGGAATATATTTGGAAAACATTTTTTTTAAATCTGTATTTGTTTGAAAAAATCAGTTCAAAACATGAATAAAAAATGTATATTAAAATATCAAATGTTACTAAAATATCCTTATTTTGGGAAATATAAACTTGTGTTGCAAAAGGTAAATTAAAGAAAAAGCTTTAGTTAAGCTTTGGATGCACTTTGAGGTGAAAATATATGGGAGTGTAAATGGGGTCTTACTGTACAATGTAGTATGCAAACTGGGAAGTTAATACATACATTTAATTTTATACTGGTTGCTAACCTGAATGTCTATCGTCTGAAAGCTGTATACGAGACCGTATACCACAGGTATGATTTTTTACTTTTCTAAATGCACTGGTAACAGGTGTTGCAATAAGGTTTCTGTGTCTTATTGCTGTGCATAAGAACAGCCCTTACCCGTGGTCTATTGGCCATATACCTCCTGGTGCCATATTTTTTTTATTTATAGACCATGTTATATGACTAAAAGTAGTTCAGTACCATTCCCCTATAAATATAGCCTTCTGGACAACCAGGATATACATTCCATATCGTCTGACCTACATACCCATGCCCATGGATAGTGCTGCACAGAAACACCAAACATTGCTTACAGTATGTCTCACTTCTCCACCGAAGTCAAATATGTCTCGCCATGTTCCCCTGGCTACAGTGCCAAATCACATGTGCATTGAAAAGGGTTTGCTTACTCTTGACTTCAAGCTCGGCGCTGCTCTTGGCTTTTCCCAACGTGAACTCAACTAGGCCACTCATGTCGACGGAGGTCTGTCGGAAGGTGAGTCGATTCACTGTACCCATCTTCTCCAGGCTGACTTTGGGACCCTGCTGCAGGACCTCCCCTTTCAGGCTCCACACAGGGGCTTTGAGGACGGGGACTGATACCTCACATTCGAAGCAGGCCTCATCTGGAGCTACCACCTCCACATTCTTCAGTTCCCTCACCATTTTGAGAGACTGGGCTGTATTGACAACATAAGTACTTTGTGTGAAGAATGTAGTTACATGTAAAGGTACCCTCATCATATATAAGACATTCATGCTAACTTCTCATGATTTGCACCTTCCCCAGTAATGGCCATTTTATGTTCTGTTCAGTGTGAGGTTACTGATGTGTTTGATAATATCACTTTGCTCACTATACCTTTAAACATGATTAATATACACACTTTGGTTATTCTATAATAAATTAAATGACAGTGTATGGTAAAGGTAATGGTAACAGCAACATGTTTGATGTTGATACAGTGTTGTTTTGTAATACTTTATTAACTGCATTATCATTGCAAAGCACTAGAGGGAGTTGTAGTGTGTAATAAATACTAACATATCTTACTGCAATTTCACCAGAAGATGGAGCTGGTAATTTGTCACTTATTCTTCCAAACTTATGCTAAAATTGTCTTTAGACACAGATCTAAGATTAGCCTCCAAATCCAAACCATAACTGACAATAAATGATATTGCTATATTCCTGAATATAGTTGCCCATCTTTACAATGTATTTAGAATTGACACACAGGATATAATTTCAATGGACAAACTGGGATGTGGGACGTGCTCTCATCTTGACAACAGGCCACTTTTCAGGCCTGAAAAAAGCTGACAATCTGATTGTTGAGTGAACTGTAATTTTGATTATACCTACCTTCTACCGTCAGTTTTGCAGAGCATGTGTGCTCTCCAACCTGTACACTGTAGGTTCCTTCGTCTTCCAGTGCCACCTGTTGAATAACCAGTTTGCGATAGCAGCCCTCGCTGCAAATCTCAAAATGCTCAGAGGGTAGGATGACATTGATGCCCTTGTACCAGCGGATACTGCATCGTGGGTTGGACACTGAGCAGTCCATGATTGCACGAGTCCTTTCAAGTGCCACTTTGTCCTGGAGAGGTTTTGTTATATTCAAGGGAAGCTCTGCAAGGACAAAATACAAACTGGTTTGATACCAAAATGTGGGTACGAGATGTGCTCTGACAATACTTCATTTGGAGTGGTAGCAGGTACTGATATGGATTAGTCATTGAGTTTATGGCAAAAGCATATGATTTTAAAGTAGACTTTCTATTTCTGTCCCCATATATTATTTGCCCTAAAACAATATTTTGTTACTACAGTAAAGGTATGAGGTACCCTGTATTTATATATAAGTATTTTTCTGTATACCACACAAGTGACCAATGTCTGTAGTAGTTAATGTTTCCAACCAGAGTTGGCTGACACACGGCCTATCCAGCCATGCTCAAACCTGGTTCTAACATTCTTCTGATCTTCAGCCTTTGCACTGTTCCAAACACAGCAACAAAATCCAGGCCTTTCTCCTCCCAGTTTTGATGTGTCCTACATATTACAACAATTGTAGCAGATGCATCTAAAATTGTGAGCTAACTTTTTAAGTGTTTATTAAACAAGAACATATGTGAAAAAAGGTTAGCTAAATGCGACGTTAGGCCACATGTCAATGTTGTTTCACAAAATGTATTTACAATAAATTATTTTAGACACATACAATGCACATCCAAAAATGAGTTTCTATTGGTCAACTTTGTCAAATGGAAAAGCTGCACCCTGTCTCCTCCATCCACATCACTAAAAAGACTTGTGTCTTGTATTAATGTATTAATCATCTGAGAGAGTGCCTAACAACTATTTCAAAAGCTCCTATAGAGACTATTGCAAAATGGCAATTGAGGTAGCTTTTATTATTATTCAATTATTAATAATCATAATATTCCAAAATGATTCTTTGGCTGTCCCTTTTTGGGGTTCTATTGGTTCTACTTGGACCCAAAAAGGGTTTTACCTGAAAACAAGAATTATCGCAGCTGAGGAACTCTTTTTAAGAGTGTTAGGTAAAAGGCTACTTTCAGCATTATGTAAACAATGCGTAGCACTCTGGTATAAATATAATTGAAAATAAATCCATTGATTCAATGTTTAGTGGATCAGTAGGGCTAAAATAGCATCTCACGACACACTAATGAATGGTCTAGATCAGTGGTTCCCAACCAGAAGAGATTCAACCCCTGGGGGTACTTGGCCTACCTACAGTACCAGAGAAGACTCATGAAACTGTAAAAAAGCAGAAATAACTAACAGTTTTTAGTTACAATCATAACAGGCCCTGGAAAATGACTCACCTATTATAGATACATCTCAGATGGTTCTTACAGTAATCGTATCATTACAAAGGCTCTGGGTAACAATGCTAATATCAGGGCGAAGAGAACATTTTAACTGCAGGTAAAAACAAAGCTTTCGACACACACTCCTACCTTTTGGGTCTCTTTCCTGTCCCATCCAATCAATAAAACCACACTAAGTATGGAATTGGGAATATAAAAAAAATAAGTAATCATATTACCCTTCACCTCCAGGTAGGCTATGCGTTCCACATGTTTGGCGACAAACTTGATCTCTCCAGAGTCTTCTACTCTCACGTTGCAAATCAGAAGAAAATGCTTGGTCCCTAAAAATAGATGCAAAATCCATCACAATAGAAAATTTGTTTTTACTAGCTATGTTTTTCTTTTGAGATTTTTACATTTTACTTTGAGCCATGTGTGAAAAATGTTAGGTCAGTAGGTAAAAAGGTGAAAAGTTTATAATAATTAATTACAAACAATAAATACTGTATATTCAGTTAAAGAAAATACAACACTAACTTGTATGAACATTTATTTGCATTAAAATGCATATGTATTGATAAAATAATTTGTAAGAATTGGACACATATAACCCCTGATGATGATAAGCTCAATGATAAACTCTGGTTAATGAAAGTTTTAAAAAAAAAAAATGGTTTCTGCTAAATTAATTAAGGTTCATTGTAATGACCTTCCTGACGGATCTTGATGGTGCTGGTTGGTGTTATTCTCACTCCATTTTTGAACCACTCTCCAGGCACATCTGGCAGGGAGATCTCAACCACAAACACAGCATTCTGGTCTTCCTGAACATCGAGGTCCTCCAGGTCTTGCAGTACCACAAGCTCGCGTTCTGCCAAGGTAAGACAGACGCTGTCACGTCATTTAAGGATTTTAAAAGGCTGGTAGTACAGGTATTTGCAATTGGCATGTCGGCCCCCTATTAAAATAGTAGTGTTGACAAAATGGGAAAGCCTAGTTGGAGCTGGGAAAATCAGACCCTGTAGGTCAGGGTGAGTTAACATTTTGGAAATATATGTAGTTATTTTGTTCACCAACAGATGGCGGTCTTGTACTAGGATATGTCTTGTGCCGTTTTGCTAGTGCACTGGTGTGGTGTCATTACGTATTTCTATGTCCACACACTTAAAGCAAAGCTATTTTCTGTTCAGACAACAGATAGTTGGTGAAGCATTAACAATGTAAAAGTGTTGCCATATGTCAGCCCTCATTAAAATATGAGTCAAAAAATATCTAGCCAGTCATATTGTCTTGAAAATGTGCATAATGTATTTTGATCACATGGGAGAATATTAAGAAACAGACAGTACCGTAGACCTCTATATTGCAGGATGTACTAGAGTCTCCAGCATCACACGTGTATCTGCCAGAATCACTGACTTCACACCTCAGTATTTGGAAAAAGCGTTTTCTTCCCATAGCATAAATACGCAAATCTTTGCGAGGCTCCACCTTCATCCCATTCTTAAGAAAAAATAATGTTCAATGTTCAAACAATCAACAGGATCTCAGCAAACATAATGCAAAAATTAAACATCAGGGTTTTTTTTTTGCAAAAGAATGGTACAATGTTGTATTGTATAGACACATAACCATCTGTATAATTAAGTTAAATGATACTAACTAAATAATAAAATTATAGGGTTTAAAGGTTATGAATTGTTTACCTTCATCCATTTAACCTCTACATTTGGCCTTGAAAGCTCACAGTCCATTGATGCCATAGCCCCTTCTGGAAAGCTCAAATCCTCCAGTTTTTTGATGATTGTCACTGGTGGCTCTGCAATCAAAATGAAGGTGATTGTGTCAGTCTACTTCATTATGACACTGCTACATACTGGATGTAAAGTGACTTGGGTATTACAAATCCAGTACTTGACTGTCATAAAGTAATACAATTTGTAGAATTATTGTGTAATGCAAATATATAATGGTCACCATATCCATTTCTTTGTTGAAGAATATACTGTATGGTGTACCTGGGCTTGAGGTTTTAAAGTGAACGACAGCAAATTAAAATGTCAATTTCATAGTGTGTGAATTTCAAAGTGGAACAATGGCACATTTTAAAAAATATGTATATGTCTATACATCCCTGACTTAGTGTTGGGATTTGATTCGGACTATGAACATAATTTCAGACTAATTTAAAGAAAGTAACGATATGCTTCTTTTGTTCACTTAATCAGACTGGCAGTTGCAGTAATTACAATGCGGCATGTGAAATTGCGATGTTTTTATACTGAACATTATAGCTTTGCTTCTACAAAGCAGCAGCATTGATTTTTTCATTCAACCTGGTCTTGATACTTCCAATCTTCATTTTAGTAAGAAGGTTATCTTATAAATATCTGTGTCCAACAGATAGCTTAGTGGTTAGTGTTGGGCTAGTAACCAAAGGTTAGGGTTATGCCAGAGGTTAAATCTAGTTAAGTCAGGGGTAGGTTTATCATACAATCTGACATGGTAAAAATACACAGGGCATATGACATTGTGGTTATATAAGATAAACTTCCAAGACTATTATCTACTCCTAAACTTTGTCAACCCCTTTGCAAGGGAAAAACAATGGTTGCCTTATTCTCCTGTAGGAGCTGTTACTGTGTATCTCATAGATTATCAAAATAAGCTCTCTTTCACTCCCTGCTTCTGGAATTTCTTGGTGTAACATTATCTGAAATAAATAAAATATTGGGAAAATTGAATGTCTTCAGTGTAATCTAGTGGTTTTATCGTTTTCAGGAGGCCATACTAGACAAACCGACAAAAAAGTGTTTCAAAATAATCTGAGTCTAGGTGTCTAGCTTTGTTTGTCCTGACCAGTATTGATGTCACCAATTAGCCTGTTTGAGTCAATTCCTTGAACTCCAAAATTCCCCTCTTTCTAAATGAGCGGTGTGTTGACTGTGGAACCAGAAGGCAATGGCTTAAGGATATATGACGTTAGCAACTGCAAGCTCACAGGTAGCTAGGCAATAAACACAGAAACATCAAACTACATATCATGTATTCTCTCAGGGAGTAGCATAATTATAGTTCAGATTTAATAAATGTGCATAAAGTCATTAATATTTAATAAATCAATCAATTTAAATCAACACCCGATTTAGTGATTATCGCAGAAACATCAAACTACATAGGATTTATTCTAAAAACAACCTTTGTTTTGAAAGAAAAACATTGTTTTGATTTTTTTAAAATAAATCCCATGTAATTTGATATTTCTGTGACAGTGAATTAGTTTTTTATAGCATTATATGAAATATTAATGATTTAATGTATATTTAATGAAATCTAAACTATATATTTTTTCAAAACAAAGGTTGCAAAAGAAGGCTATACCATTTTAGAATAAATCTTATATAGTTAGATGTTTCTGTGACAATCAATGAATTAGTTATTGATTTTTATGGCTACTGGCGAAGTCTGTTGAATGTCTGAATATAAAACCAAATTTACCTCGGTCAAAAAAAAAACATTTTACTATACTAGGCTAATTTCAAATAGAATGATAGCAGAAATTGCTAATATCATTGGTCCAATGTCTGTTTGGTACCACTGTGAAAATGGCGCATAGCAGAAGCACAACACATCATAATGCAATGTAAGGGGTAATGTCCTACTTGTCTAGCACTGTACTGTTCTGAAGTACACTGAGGGAAGTACTGTAGCTAACATTAGTGTACTTGTAATGACTCTGCAGAAGGGGTTTAACGACGATACTATGTTTGATTTGGATGAGGATATTACTGTGTTTGCTGTCGTCAGTGGAATTATAGACAGTGGCTTCTTGCCGAAATACCTGTCTGCGCCTTCATGGATAGGAATGTATTGCAGACATTCTTCCTAATTCCTAAAGTGAACTGATATCAACTTAACATACTATTGGGGCTTGGAAATATGATTACATTACTTTCAACTTTGCCATCATCATCACATGGTCAAATGTACTTTAGATGGCATTGTTGTCATTAACTAACATTAGTTTGTTAAGAAAAAAGACAGCATATTGCAAAGTTTTGAATGGTGGCATATGTAACTTCTTGACAACTAGCAACTTCTTTTAGCTAGCACACATGCTGTTTTGACAGTTATGCAACTTCATAAAAAATTATTTAATAAATATTATTCAATTACCTAGTATATAATGAGAAAATACTTTGTTTTTCTCTATCAGAATAAAACCAGGATTAAAGCCCTTGTTGCAATTACAGAATTTAATTGTGTGACAGTGATTTCTGCTGCGCCATTCAGGACCCTGTAAATCAGGATATTTCAAGACTGCAAAGTGGATTTTCTAGAAAAGCATGTGAACATTCACTATAATTAATTTGAGAACTAATACTGAAATAGGCTCACGCTGCTGTTTGTGTATACTGAATCGCAAGGCGGCAGGAGTGGGGGGCGGGGCGGCATAGGCATAGGGTGCCCCCCCAATATTAGAAGCAGATAAACTGGTTCCACTCACAATGATAAGAACACTTTGCAAATATTTTAAATGTGCCCCCCCAATATTAAGCTCACTCCTATGCCCTTGCTGAATCGGGCCTTGTTGCTCACTGAGTAAACAAGTGAACTGTTGTTTTTTCTGACCTACCTTTAACAATGAGCTTAGCAGATGTTTTCAAATTTTCTGCAGAGAACACAAAAGTGCCTGTGTCGTCCAAGGTAAGGTTGGAGATGGTGAGGCTGTGGACACGCCCCTTTGCACTCATGCGCCAGTGGTTGTTGGATTTTAGCTGGTTCCCATCCTTTAGCCAAGTGGTTGCTACGTTACTGTGAGACAACTCCACCTCGAAGGATGCTGTTTCACGCTCAATAGTTTGGATATCACTGAGTCCTTTTGATATTGAGATTTTTCTCGCTGCAAATAGAAAAAAAAAATGAATTTAATTATCCAAAATCAATAAGAACATGCACAGTCATTTAATTACAGCTGCAAACAGCTTTTTCTGGTTTCGGCAGTGAACCCACTCTCCCACAATGAAGGAAAATTAGACATTTCCCCAATATGACCTACTCTACTTCTTAGACCCAATTCCAAATCATTAAAAACAAACAAGGAAAATTCTGCTATTAGCCAATGAACTTGGAATTTAGTTGTTTTCTCATACAAGCTCTGAAAAAAAAACATCTTCTAAAAAGAAAAACACACTTTAAGGTTTGCATGTATTTGATCATGCAGGTAATATTTTGTAAAATGTTTAAGAACGTTTCGCTTATAGTGCATCTGAACATGCACTGAACATGCAATGGTTAAAATATTTTTTTTCTATTAATCTACAAACACTACACATAATGACAAATCAAAAAAAACTGTCAGTAGAAATGTTTGCAAATTTATTGAAAACTGCAACTGAAATTTGTAATGTACAGTCTAAAGTATTCACCTCTTTGGACTTTTTATTGTGTTAAAACATGATATCAAAAGGATTTAAGAGTTTTTGCCACTGATCAACACAAAAAAGTCCATATTGGCAAAGTTTTTTAAATGAACTAAAAAGAAAAAAAGAAAATAGTATTTACCGTCTAGTTAATATTTGGCAGAGGATTACAGCAATTACAGCCTTTTCAATAATTCGCTACCAGATTTGCACATCTGGAAACATCAATTTTTGCCCATTCTTCATTGCAAAATTGCTCAAGTTCCATCAAGTTGGGTGGGGAGTTTTGGCGAACAGGCATTTTCAACTCTTTTGAAATATTCTCAATACTGAGGTGCACGCTTTGACTACTTTGATTTATCTGTACTTTGTTGAATTCGTTTTGCCCTCTATCTTCACAAGCTGTAACACTGAGAAGCATCCCCATAGCATGAGGCTGCCACCACCCTGCTTCACAGTAGCGACGGTGTTCTTAGGATGATGTGTGGTGGTAGGCCTGCTCCAAATATAGCTCTTGGCGTCAAAGCCAGTAAGCTCTATTTTGGTTCAATCTGTTTATAGAATCTTGTTCCACCACTTGGTCTCTGAGACTCCCACATGCGCTCTAGCAAACTTAATCTGAGATTTGCGGAAGATGTTTTTGTCTTTTTGCGACTCTCCTGTAAATGTCACTTGTGTGAAGCACCTGGGATATTGATACCGTATGCACTGTTGTCTCCCAGCTCACGTTTGGAAGACTGTAACTCCTTTAGAGTTGTCATAGGCCTCTTGGTGGCTTACCTGACCTCTGCACTTCTTGCCAGGAGCACAAACCTTTTCCATTGTGAAATGGAAAAGGTTTGGAACCACCAAGACTCTTCCTAGTGTTTGCCGTTTTCAAAACTTTAGGGAAACGTGATAAGAGAATCTGCAAATAAGAATGGGAGAAACTGTCCAAATCCAGGTCTGAAAAGCTGGTAGAGTCATACCCAAGAAGATGTGACTGCTGCCAAAGGTGATTCTACAAACAGCTAAATACTTATGTACATGCAAAATTTCAATAAACTGGCACAATTTTTTTTCAATAAATTGGCACAAATTTCTATAAACATGTTGTCGTTATGTGGTATTTTTTGGAGGTAGATTAAAAAAAAATGTCAATAACACAACAAAAAAAAGTCAATAACACAACAAAATGTGGAGAAAGTTAATACATGCCAAAGATACCGTATACATCAAATGTTGCAATTTACGTCACATGGGGTGAGGGGTGTGAAATTTTGAAAATATCCCAGCATATTACTTATCAGGCTACTACTGAATGTGGCCAGTTGGAATTGTATTGGATGGAATGCTGCAGGGCAGTGCCATTTTCAATTCTACCAACATTCACCTATGTAGGCCATCTCACAAAAATGTCCACATTCATTTTAAATGGCAGAAACTGAAGAAAATAAAAACCAATGTTAAGAAATACAATAGGGTTCCAGAAGCTACTTTGTTGAAACCTTAATTAGTATTTTAACTCATTTTAACCATTAAGGTATTAATCACTTATACATATGGATGATGTAATTCATTTCTAATTAAAACACAAGATGTAAATGTTTCTGACAGGGACAAACAGATCATGTGTTCAGTATGATGCCATTTTTATACTAGCAGTTGTCACAAAGTAATTTTACTTCAGCATAGCCAAGACCACACATGGCAAGCAGAGGCAGTTGGCAAAAAAAGAAAAACAGACAAAGGAACAACTGAGATATAAAATAAGTGATATATGTGATTTTAGCCTCTCTTATAAAATTGTTGTATTCACGCATCTGTTATTTTAAATAGTATGTATTTACTCTATGTACTTTCAATCTCGAATTTTCAATCTCCATCTATCAATGACATTTATTTTTCGAAGCTCTTTAAATAAGCATTTTGTTTACATTACTAACCCCAGTTTTCTGATGTTACTGATAAGCCACATATGGTAGCCTGTTTTTTAAGGAAATACAACTAAACATGAATGTTTGTCAGACACAGACAGGTCGATTGACCATTGGGTAAGCCACTCTGGTCCTGGAGGGCCTGTTCTAATTAGGGACCTAAGGATCTTGCAAGGAAGGGAATGTGGTGAGCGGTATCACTGATAATATCAGAACTGGGGTTATGTAAATATCCTTGTTTGCTTTCAATTACTTGTTTTGACGACATGTGCGATGTAGGAAACATACGCATCGTTGGCATGCTGTCAAACCAGTTTTCTCCTAGCCCCCAGAGGTCCAAACACAGAGGACAGTAAATACCACAGAAGGCGCAGTGACTTTGAATTGGCATAGGTATTTATTATATTCTTTAGGTCAGATTAAGCTTGTTTGCTTCAAAAATGTACTTCTTACAGATTCTTATGTGGCAGGTGGACCAGCTTTGTTTTGCTCACTATAACAGTTCAGTCATGTGCAGGATGAGAGAGCAACGAGCAAATCAGAAGCAGTGTTTAGTATATTTCTGTAGTATTTTTCAGAGTGGAATATTCCACTCCCATTTAGAAGTAGTGTGATAGACAAAACCTGTGTAATGCTTGGTTTACTTAGCAATGGATATTATGATGAGATGCTGATGAGAGCTCAGCAGGTAGAAATAGCTTAGTATGGCTGTCCTCACTGGCGGGAGCTTGGCAAGCAGCAGTGCAACCAGTCAGCAGGTCTGGTGCTGGTACTCTCTGATAACAATGCAGGCAATTTTTGGTAGTTATCTGTTGTATCTATGTTAAAACAAAATGAAGAAATGAAAGAGGTTGCCAACCAGTGATTTTGAGTTTGTTGTATGGATTTTAGGTAAACGTCAAGTGTGGACATAATGCGGTCAACACATTGGTTGTTTTGAATTGACAATGCAAGCAGCTCACTGGCTTTGCAAAGGTGAAGGCAACCAATATAGCAATACAGAGATAAAGTGCTTCCTATATAAAATGACAGTATAGAGATCAAATGCCTAACAGCAATGAAAGTCACTGTTAGCTTCTTGCCTCCTATATAAATTGACAGAAGGTTTTTGCACACCATGGTGTGGTGTTGAAGCTGTTATTATTTTTTTTCACTGTTATTATTTTAACAATGAAAAACCCCTAACCCCTATCCCTAACCTTTTCCCAATTTCCAAAAGTTCTTACAAGAAGCATAACAATAATCTTGTGAATTAAACCCAGTCTGTGAGCAACAGGTTTGCTGACACTGCCCCTAGAGGAGTTTCAGATGCAAAGATTGACCGGCTACAACAGTGAAGGAAAGATGACAGGCCTAGAAAGTAGAAAGTCTAGGCTGCTAGCTATAACAGGTGACAGGAGAAAAAAGCATACCCTCAAAAAGTAGAGTTGTGCTTCCTAGCTATTTTTAACTTTTAAGAAGGGGAACAGAATTCATGTAGTAGAGGGTAGCTTTAATAGAAAAGTCTGGACAGGAAGATGGGCGAAGAAGGGGGTGATTGTGGCATTCTTTTATTGCGGGGTAAGGGCCTTGGTTACTACATTTGCTGCTGTCATTACATGTTTGTGATTGGTTCTTCAAGGTTCTTAGAAAACTGTGTCCTTGTGATCTCACTGTAAATACTGTACTTGCAAACATTATGAATTGTTCTTAAAGCGTAACCCAATGAATGAGTTGTGTTATAAAATGTGAGGTACATTTAGACAAAATATGATGCCGTTGGCTGGAAACTATTGTATCATTCAAACGCACCAAAGATAATTTTGAATCTGCCAATATTTTTACATTCAAACCGACTGGCATTCCTCATGGAAACGAAGCGTTTATTTTCGAGAACCGATGACAACCTACATTTTGAATGCCAGTGCATAAATTTAGATGCAATGAGAGGAGATCCAAATTCATAAGAGGTGCCAACAACAGTCCAAACTGTCCCCTTGCCACTCATGCTCTGGTTAAAAGGACAAGCTTTAACCCACCCGTAGCTCACAGCTTTAACTCACCCACAAAACAAGAAGGAAAGTTGTGAAGTTCATAGAGCTACAGTACACCTCAACTATAAGACCCTTTGGGGTTAAAACAGCCATTGAATCCACAGTACTAAACAATGTGAATTTCCTCTCAGAGAACTGTACTCGGGTGTGACTAATCCTAGAGATTGTCTAATAACATCTACGTCTTCACAGCCAAGCAAAAGGGGCTTAAACAGTTCCTTCCTTCTAGACTCCTATCCGATTTCCCTTTAACATGCTTAATGAAATTACCATGACTCCTGTGGTCATGTGTAAATAAAGAAAACTGCTCCCTGGGAAACAGTGGTCAGCTAGCGGTCTGTCTGTTGGTCACCTGTTTGCATCCATCATCACTGAGGAACGACTTCTGCTTGGGACCCCTTTGCTCAAATTACTCGTACTCAGAGTTTGCCACAAAAGCGACAACCGTAACAATAGCGGCAGCGAATGAAAGTGACATCGCCAGTAGAGGAGGTAAACAAACGAACAACATTGCATGATGACAACACATGCGCACTCACGTTCCACAGTAAGCTGGGCTTGCGTGCGGTCGTGGAGAGTTTCGCAGGTGTAAATGCCCCGGTCAGTGAGGGCGAGCTTGTGGATGGTGAGGATTCGTCGTTGTCCATTTTGCTTCAGGGTGAACTTTGGCCCTGGGTGGATGACGACACCCTGCCTCATCCATTGCACCTCTCCGGACTCCGGGCACACCTCCACTTCCAGGGTAGCCTCCCCGAATTCCTCAGCCACAACAGGTGCCATGGTTCTGGTGAACAACACCTGTTGTTCTGAACAAATATACCCACAATTGCTGTGTATAAAGCAACAAGTATGACCCCAGTATGGAATTTAATAGTCAGTGGCATACAATACACAGTGATTAAAAACAGCTTTGTAAGCTATATTAAAATAATACATTATGATAAGTATATAGTATGCCAACAACAAAGTAGTATACGTCCTGCTTAAGAAAGGCAATGTTGTATCCTCATAATAAACCTGCTTTCCATGAGTGTTGTATCGCGTCATAGTCACCACTTGTCACTGTCAGTTACTCAAGGAATTCTAACAGGAGAAGCTGTTAAGCTCCAGTCGTCAAAGACGCCTCTTCAACAATTTGAGCTTGTTTGAAGAGGTCATTATTTATCTAAAATACGTTGACATGGCATTAAACAGGCTTTTCGAAGAGCACACTGTTGCGCTCATTCTCGTGTTAGCTATAAAGTGATTTAAAATAAGGACCTAAAATAACTAACCAAAGCTATCTTTGACTTGGTCTCTTAAACTTTAAGAAATCAGCAATAGCATATAGTGATTGTAAATGTGGAATTGAAAAATATGTCTCTAATAACAGACAACAACATTTACTGTACTACTTTATTCAATACATATATATATATTATTTAATATTTTCAACTATATATCTATTCTTGCAGCTAGCACAATGTTATCCAGTGCTATCTTACCTTGAACCTGGAGGTTTGCCTCAGACACCAACCCTTCTGCCTCGGCAGTCACTTTGGCACTGTCTAAGACCTGGCAGTTGTAAATGCACAGCATGTGGCACAATCCATTACTTGAAATGACGAATCTCTCATTTGGAGCTATGGGCTGGCTGTTCAAACACCACACTAGCTTAGTGTCTTCTGGTGAAACCATACATTTAAATGTAGCATCTTCCCCCTCCAGTACAGTGATATTGTGTAGCTCTGCGATAAACTCGACAATTGGTGGAGGTACTAAAGGACAGAACATAAACATTTTGAGTTAACAGGACTTTTTAGACATGTTGACAATGAAAAATGTTTCTTGGGATTATCACCAGATTAGCATTAAAGAAACTATTTTAAATGTTTTAGCAATTGCACATATCCTTACATTCTACATCAACTTTGGCAAAAGTCCTATCGTCTGTGGATTCACAGACGTATTCCCCAGCATCATCCAGCGCAAGCTGGTGGATAGTGAAGCTTCGCTCCCGGCCCTGTGCCCTTATGGTATGTCGACGGTTGGGCTTAATCTCCTGGCCATCTTTAAGCCACTGAACATCTCCTTTAGGTTTGTTCACTTCACATCGCAGTGTGAGGGTGCTGTCTTTCAGGGCTGTGATATTCTCCAGTGGTCGGGAGAATTTCACTTTCATTTCTAGGAAAACATTGTTTACTAAATCAATATACATACTGTGTTTAAGTTAAACCTTACTCCTAAGCAGTTTGAACAAGAAATACAAATGCTGGAGTATGTTTCTTCTGCTCTTACCTTTGACTTGGACAATGAAATACATGTCATCTGTTTGGATGTCACAGGTGTACTCTCCACTGTCTGATGTTTTCAGAGGGTTGATACTAAGGGTGTGCATTTTACCCTCACTGGAAATGTGAATATTATCCCCATTCAACAATCTGCCATCTTTAAGCCATCGTGCCTTGGCTCCTTCCCGGTTCACCACTGCACATAGTGTCACAGTCTCATTTTCGTAGCCAGAGATGAAGGTTCTTGCTTGTTTGTTCTCAAACTTGAGTGGGGGCTCTGAGGAGTAAACCATCATTAAAACATAGCCTGTTGCCTTATGTTCTAGTCATGTCAATGAGATGGGTACTTTACATAACATCTGTATTACATCCATCAAAAATGGGAAACCATTTTACCTTGGACCTCAACAAGGGCTACCATTTTGTCATCTATGGCATCCAATATGTACTCTCCAGAGTCTGAGGGCTGAAGTCCTGACACAACAAGTTTTCTAATGGTGCCTTCACTGTCAATGCCTGTGCGAGAGTCGCAACTCAGTAACTTCCCATTCCTGAGCCACCTGACCATGGCATTAGGACGAGATACCTCACACTCCAAGATGAGTTCATCACCTGCTACCAGGCTATGATGTTCTGGGCTACCTGAGTTGCCTACGATGGTCACCGGTGGCTCTAAAGAGAGAAATGGCAGATTGATTTAGTTTAATTTCATAATTTCAAAGGATCATTTTTAAATTGTTCCACTTTATAGTCATCATCTCCAGTACCACCCCAACATAAATGTAAAAACCACAGGTTCCTATGTTTGAGGTAAAAAAGCAAACCAGTTGATGCAAAAACTTTTTACAGGTGATGTCGTCATCTCTTGAAATCATCTGGTCTGTTTCATGAAATTTTTCCTGTTCAGAGTAAAACTTTGAGCATGTTTTGCTATGCTGCGTTATGATTAGAAGGGCCATGAACAAAACCTAGTAATGTTTCTTACTGCATGCTAAAAATCTCACATTAGCCTTTCAGGTTTTCTATTTATAAAAATGTATTAACCTTTTAGCACACAAGCTTTTGCAATAGCAAAGACATACATTTTTTTTAAATGCTATGAACAGCCTGAATAGCGTAAATAGGGACTTAATTATTGTATGAGTAAACCAATTATAATAATATTAACAGTTGGCTTTAGAAGTTGCATGTTTTAACATATAAGCTGCCTTCTGTAAAAATAATAACAACTGTATTGCACCATACATTGATGTTGGCGTGGCACTGGAAATGGTGAATATTAGATTCTGATGTCAAAAATAAGAATAAGAATATGAACAAAAAAAAAGAGAAATGTTCCTCTCACTCAATCTAACACCACATTTCAATGCTAATATGTAAAGTAATGTAGATGCTTTACAAAGGATGTATTGTATAGATTTATAGCTACTACCTTTAACTGTGATAGAGAACACCATCTTATCATCCTCTGCATCACAGGTGTAGTCTCCAGAGTCCTCAATCTCGGCATTCAGAACAACCAGTGAACGGAAAACACCTTGCTCCTCATTGCAGTAGCGGTCATTGTCATCAATTCTTTTGTTGTTTTTGTACCAGACGACTGTGCCGTTAGCCCTCGAAAGCTCACATACTAAAACAATGTCATCTGATATGAAGAACTGCTTTTCGGTATTTGCATCATTCTTTCCCAGGATCTGTACAGGTGGCTCTGGAAATAAAAACAACATAAAAATAAGTAATTTATATATCTGTATGGAGTGACATTAAGTGCAGAGTTCAGTAATGGCAACTGACATAAACAGTGTTAAAGCAAAAGGTACTTTAACAGTTAATTAAGATTCAGTTTTCAGTATATGAATCTACCTTTTATCTTGACATGAAAGTCCATGACATCATCCTTAGCATCACAAACATATTGGCCAGCATCCTCCAGGGTCAGGTGGTGGATGATTAATTGGTGCGTGACGCCATCCTCAATAATGGTGACATTGCTGTTCTCTTCTATTTCTTCCCTATTCTTTTTCCAGCCTACTTCAGCATTTGATCTGGACACCTCACAGACAAGAACCAAACGGTCTCCTACAAACCGTTCGACCCCACTTGCCATCTTTCTAGGGCGTACAAAACGAACGGGGGGCTCTGTGCATAAAAAAATTACCCAAACATAATGAAATTTACACTTTTCGATTTAGCTGTAATTTCTTTTTTGAAAGAAATCAAAACATTCATAAGTTTTCTTTTCTCTACAATTTAGATAGCAAGTGCCCTAAACAATGTATATGAAAGTAGACATCTGTGTACCTGCAATGTTGACAAAGAATGTCATGTTGTCATCAGTTGTATCGCACACATATTCGGCTGAATCTTTGACCGTGGTCTCCGGTATAATGAGTCTCCTGTAAACACCATCCACCTCTAATATGAGGTTGTCATTTTCCTCCACTTCAAGTCCGTCCCTATACCAGCGCACTTTAGCATTGGGCCTTGATATTTCACAGCTCAGCACCACCCTCTCAGACGTTTGCTGGCACAGCTCCATTTGCGGTTGGCTTGGAGATACAATCCGCACTGGAGGCTCTAGAAAAAGAGCACGACAACAATGACAACAAAGTTATGGGTTATGACCAAAACATGAGAGTTTTGGTTTGATGAAATAGGGATCTTATTTGACAAAAAGCATTGTGAACTTGCAAAAAACTTTCTCCCCTTACCAGTTATGCTAAGATGAAAGAACTTTGAATCGTCGGCTGTGTCACAGACATATTCACCAGAGTCTTCGACTCCACTACAGAGAATCTTCAGTCTTCTGTAAGGGCCCTCAATCTTAAGCTTAATGTTCTCGCTTTCTTGCAGCTTTTGCCCGTCCTTGAACCAGTTTACAAAACCATTCGGACGTGAGAGTTCACAGCTGAGAATGATCTCCTCTGGCACATGTCGGTCAAGGCGGACATCTTCTTTAGGGAACACAATCATCACTGGTGGCTCTGTAAATGAAATTTACGCAAGTGAAAACACCACAGCAAATGTCATATAAATATTACTGAAATCATAGTTCTTTAAAATGTAACTCACAATAGCTGTTTTAAGATCATATGAATGCATCAAGTGACCAGCTGAGGCAATCTTTAAAAAAAGATTTCTAGTAAGAATTAAATGTCCTTGGGTTGTCATTACCTCGTATGCTGACCTTGAACATTAAAGCACTGTCGCCGGCACGACACGTGTATGTGCCCGAGTCTGACAGCTGGGCTGAATGGATTATCAATATCCTAACAGTAGCGTCTGCTTGCACTGACACATTGTCACTGGACGCCATTTCAAAGCCATCTTTGTACCACTGGACAGTGGCGTCATCCCTGGACACCTCACAGGACATCAAAAGTCGATCTCGTTCCACAACACTTTTAAAGAGTTCTTCCTTAGGGATTTCAAGAAACGTCACTGGAGCTGCTGCAGAAAGCAATGCAAAATGGTTAAGTGGCGTGAAATAACAGGATAAGTGTTATTAGACATATGGCCTGGTTTGCACAGATCAATCATGCATTGACTTTAAGCACTGACAAGAAAGTCGGCATCCTGTTGAAGCAAAGATAGACAGTTAATAAAGGATCTGCTAGGATGTAGTGTAATAGGAGTAAATGACAGGTCATGCTTTATGTTTCCTCTGATGGCCACTTCAGGTGTTAAGGCTTTAGTATTGAAAAATATTAAATAGCTCATGAATGACAACAAGATTAAAAAAGGGAAAAACAATGACAATGACCACGGCTCAGTAATATCAGAGCTCAAAACACATGGTTTCTATAGTGTGTTTATCGGGGGTTCTCAACATGAAGTTATTAGTTGCATGTTGAATTTAACATCTAGGTAAAAGCTTTTCATGTCACCTTTCACATCCACATAGAATTCCCTGATATCATCAGCTGTTTTACAACTGTACACCCCAGAGCATGAAAATGTGGCTGACTGGATAACCAAGGTCCTCATGGTGCCCTCTGATTGGAAGTATATTCCATATTGGGGGAGAAGCTTTATTCCATCCTTGTACCAGCAGATCTGGCCACTGGGGTCTGAGAGCTCACAGTGAAGTACAATGGGACAGCCTGCTTCAATGGACTTGTTCCTCTCAATCTCTGGGGCAGCTGAGAACCGCACCGGTGCAGCTATGGGTGCTTTAATTAATTTAAAGAAATATATTCAATTAAGGTATTATGCTAAGATTATCATGTTGATTAAAAAAATTATTAAGTACATCCAAAGGCGCATGACATGGTATTACTACAGAACATGCTACTTGTTAACACTAGAAAGGCCAGGCCTTGGACCGAGCATTTCATAAAAATGACGAGTCAATTCTAACAGTCTAATGGATAATAAATACATATTTAGTACATGGGATTTTAAAAACAATAATTTCGATGTTCATACTAAGATTTTATTATAGAAAAAAGGTACTTTTTTTCAAAAAACACAATGGCATTTCCACTATCTGTATCAATGCTCATGTAAACAGTGGGGATAATTGGAACAGATATTTTCAAATGGCTCTATTGGATTTTTGACAGTGGTGTGTAATTAGACAAGGGGTAGGTGTTTTGGAAACCTCAGAATCTGCTCTTTAAAAACTCACTTTTTAAAAAGACTGGCATGTCCTCTTAAAACTGTTTATAACAAATTCAGTTAAGGGGAGTTAGATTTTCCAGTCAAAATGACTCACGTGGCCTTTCTAGTGTTCAAAGGTTTGTCTAGAAAGGACAGTCAAAAGCTTTTAGGTTATTGCTTTAAGTAATATTAAGAAATATTATGAGATTATCGTAAGGAAATAAGGGCTACTTAACTTGCCACAGATGGTTAGAAACTTGAGTGCTGAAGCTATTTTGAGCATAGCTGTTCAATTTGTACCTGGAAAGGTGTTGCCTTTCCAAGAGTATTTGGTGTAGATTTAACATCAGATATCATACATTTCATTATTTAGCATCAGCGTTTCATTTAATCATATCCCCCTACAAGAAATACTATGAAGCATTGGCTTTTGTACTGTGTATATTATGAATAACTCTTCCAAAGGAGACATGCATAATGACGGATGGAATTTTAAAGATCTCAGATATGATATTCAGTACAAACCGACAGCTTGCTCACATTACTATGCATTCAATAAAACGTTAGTGATTTTGTCCAAACTCAAAATTCTTAGATCACCTGCAACATCCACCTTGAATGCTATGCGGTCATCTACAGCCTCACAGCTGTACACCCCAGAGTGACTGAGCTCTGCTGATTGGATGATCACAGCCCTCAAAGCGCCCTCTGACTGGATGTACACTCCACTATCCTGGAACAGCTTTGTTCCATCCTTGTACCAGTACACCTGGGCAGTTGGATCTGAGAGCTCACATTGTAGTATAATGGGACAGCCTGCTTCAATAAACTTGTTCCTTGCTGCTTCTGGAAGTGCTGAAAATCTCACGGGAGGGGCTATAAGAATGCACCTGTTTTAGACTGTTGATTCTTGTTTTATGTTGGGATAATTAAAGCATCTGACTTTTCCCTGATTTGTTATCCTCAGACTGAAGATCCTGAAGCTTTGGCACGTGCTGATCATGTTCTGTTTATACTCTTCACACAGTATCTGCTCTACTCATAAAGCACAGACTACTGTACTTTTGTAGCATTGTATAAAATCTAGCATATATTGCTAAGCAATATTCGCAATTAGTTTATGCTACAGCATTACACAATGTGCTCTGAAGAAATCGATTGCTGTACAATCCAAAACAAACACTGTATAGGCTAACTCGGGAAGATGCATGTACCCCTTGAAGCTGAGAAACATTCATGAAAAGGCGAGCAAAGAATTTGTAATATAGTGGTAAAGCATGAACCATACATCCCAAAACAGATTGTCAGAGAAAAATGTGAAAAGGACACCACACGTGTGTAAAGTCGAGGTAAAGAAGCATGTGTAGAACGTGCTCTGCACGTGCAGAACCTTCACAATCAATAGTCTGGATAAAAGGTCAGAGAAAAGTTAGATCCACAGTTATGGCCAATTTGAATAGTTATGGGAACCTAGAAAACCTACTGTTGATACAATGTTTTATATAAGTACAATTATTGCAGAGATGTACAATAGGGTTAAATGATTAAATATACACTACCATTCCAAAACTTTGGGGTCACTTAAACATTTCCTTGTTTTCCATGAAAACATACATAAAAATAAATTAATAGGACATATAGCCATTGACAAGGTTAGAAATAATGATTTTTAATTGAAATAATAATGGTTTATTTCTTTGACAAAAGCAACAAACTTTGCTTTCGTCAAAGAGTCCTCCATTTACAGCACTTACAGCCTGGCAGACATTTGGCATTCTAGTTGCCAATTTGTTGAGGTAATCTGAAGAGATTTTACCCCATGCATCCTGAAGCACCTCCCACAAGTTTGATTGGCTTGGTGGGCACTTCTTACGTACTGTACCATACGGTCAAGCTGCTCCCACAACTGCTCAACAGAGTTGAGATCCAGTGATTGTGCTGCAATGTACTCTACTATAGACAGAATACGAGCTCACTGCTTTTCCCTAAATAGTTCTTGCATAGTTTGGAGCTGTGCTTTGGGTCATTTTCCTGTTGTAGAAATTGGCTTCAATCAAGCACTGTCCGCAGGGTATGGCATGACGTTGCAAAATGGAGTGATGGCCTTCCTTCTTCAAGATCCCTTTTACCCTGTACAAATCTCCCACATCACCACCTCCAAAACACCCCCAGACCATCACATTGCCTCCACTATGCTTGACAGATGGCATCAAGAACTCCTCCAGCATCTTTTCATTTGGTCTGCATCTCATGAATTTTCTTCTTCGTTATCTGAACACCTCAAACTTAGATTTACCTGTCCATAACATCTTCCTCTGCCCAGTGTCTGTGTTCTTTTGCCCATCTTAATCTTTTCTTTTTATTGGCCAGTCTGAAATATGGCTTTTTCTACTTTGTAGATATTCCTTGAAAACTCAGCCATTTGCAGCTGCAATAGTCATTTACAACATTAACAATGTCTACACTATTTCTGATCAATATAATGTACAAAAATGGATTTTCTTTTGAAAACAATTACATCTCTAAGTGACCCCAAAACTTCTGAACAGTAGTATATATATATATAACTATTGGGCCTTGTAAGTCATTTGAAGCATGGAACACCTCTAGGTTACTGTTAATATTAAAGGTATAAAGAATAATAAAATCACCTTGAACGTCCACTTTGAAAGTTATGGCATCATCAGCAAGACTACAGCAGTAGAGCCCAGAGTCAGACAGCTCTGCAGAGTGAACAACTAGCCTCCTCACATTGGCTTCACTTTGGATGTCGAGGCCGGCCTTTGGAAATAGTTTCACATCATCTTTAGACCAGCACACTTGGCCTGTAGTGTCTGACAGCTCGCACTGCAGTACAATGGGAGAGCCAACTTCTACAGATTTGTTCCTCTCCATTGATGGAAGTGCCAGGATCTTCTGTGATGGATCTAAAGGGTATGAATATGTGTGTAGAGAAAATTGTAGGACTTTGAAATTGCATTGCAAGAAAAAATGTTGGGCTACTTCCTTTATTAAAAACACATACTAGATGATCAAACACTCATTATTCTTAAAAAATGTTGTAGAGTTATGGTAAATATAAAATCTTCTATACCACTATATGAAATAAACATTATCTCTTATTACATGAAGCAAAGCCGCAAATCACCTTTGATCTCCAGTGTAAATGTGATGGTATCATCTGACGTTGTGCACTCATATGTTCCATCATGTGATAGTTCAGCTGATTGGATGAATAGAGTCCTGGTGTTCCCATATGACTGGATTTCTGTTCCACTTTGAGATAGGAGCTTTGTTCCATCCTTGTACCAGTACACCTGGGCAGTTGGATCTGAGAGCTCACATTGCAGAAGAACTGGACAGCCTGTTTCAATGCACTGGTTCCTTTCAGCATCTGGAAGTGCCGAAAACCTCACAGAAGGAGCTATATCAGTGATCATAAAAATACATTCACGTTAATTGTTGTATGTTTTGAAATGAAAGATATTAAAGGTTCACTTACCAATTCAAAGATGTTCAAGAATAAAAACTGCAAAAACACCAAATTAATACTATACTTAATGGACAGAAAAACATGACAATTATATACCAGACACAATTAACAAAGACAAGACACAAATCAGAAACAGGACAAGAACAGAAGAGTGGACAATGCAAGAGTCAAGGGTTGAGCAATCTCACAGCTGCTTACAGTGTGTGGACAAAATAACATTGATAAGATGCAAGCAAGTGGGACAACAAATGTCAAAGAGGTGGCTTCATAAGAACTAAGGACACAAGTATTTTTTTTAAAAGATTAAGTTAATTGTTTAAACAGAAGAAGGGTCAGTAGCGATCATATTCACATGCATTTTACCAACAAATGAATGCACTAATCTCATAGCCAAAAATGTGTACAAAATAGTTATTTGTAACTGCAAATACAATCCCTTAAATTCAGAGTCAGTGTCTTTGATTTAATGTGCTTTCTTAAAAAGTGTGTATACCTTAAAGGCTATCCAAGACTCTACCTACTATGTGTAAACCTTAAAAAAAACTATCCACTAATAATGTGGCTGAAATAGGTACCCAATCAACACAACTGGTAGCATGATCCTTTTTTTTAGAATGCCAACATGATATGTGCTTTTAACTCAGAATGGTACATAAATCATAAATTGATGGGAGATGTTAAGCACACGGATCTCATTATCACCTGATTATTGTCTACAGTAAGCTTCACAATGTTAGCAGACAAGTAACATTTTTCTTGTTACATGCTAAGCTACATCAAAGCAGCTTTAGTTAGTCATGACAAATTCATTTGTAAATTAGCAGCACCAATAGATGGTTTGAACTTCACCTTCTATTTCCACAGTGAATTGGAGGCCATCATCCCTTGTCTCACAACGGTATACTCCAGAGTGAGAAAGCTGTGCTGACTGGATAAATAGAGTTCTCACAATTCCATCTGATAGCATGTCTACTCCACTTTGCTTTAGGAGCTTTGATCCATCCTTGTACCAGTACACCTGGGCAGTTGGATCAGAGACCTCACATTGTAGTACAATGGGGCAGCCTGCTTTGATGTACTTTTTCTTGTCAGCTTCAGAAACTGCTGAAAACTTCAGAGGAGCTACAGGGTTTAATATGGAGAACATTTGATTTATTGAACAGTTAATAAACTGAAATCATCTTCAACTGAATGTTTGCTATGTTTATTGACTTGTTTCATATCAAGAATCCTCAAGGAAGACCTTGTGATATAGCACTGTCACAAGCGTGACAGACTTAATACCTGTTGTAACATTCCACCACCATGTATGGCTACCAACATCTGCCAATAAAATCTAAATTAAATGTAGAGAAATTTCCTTTAAATAAGTAATTTGACATCATCAATTCATTGTTTTTGTACATTCAGGTTTATGTTATTATACTGCTATATTGTGCTATTCCCAGTGCCGTTTCTTAAAGTAGCTCACACATACTTAATTGAATTTATGCTGCAGCATTATATATCCAAAAGATTAGAATTTTGCTTGGGTAAAAGATTTTAGATTAAAAATGTTATATGTAACTCACTTTGAAGAAAACAATGTAGTGATTTTTTTTTTTTAAGGTCAGACACCAGAGTTAAAAATAGTGATTTTGCATTCACCTGTCAATTTTCTGATTTTGGGATATTTTTCAACTAGAACTTCTATACTTTCATAAAAAGTACAAAAAATTTGAAAATAATTGATATAAATACTTGATTTATATAATTTTATCCCAACTCCGTCAACTAGACCCAGCAAAAATGTTATTATTGTTAGCATGTTTCATGTAGACATTCCACCATTATTTTTAAAACTTTCCATATTGAATCATATTATTCAAAAGCTTGTTTTCCAGAGCATATCGTTAGCTAATCCATACATGTCTACATCCTTTGTAGATCTGGTATTTTGTGTTGAAAGATGCATTTGTGAGGACACATAGTTTGACATACAGTCAAGACCATTCGTATTAACCACAGGGTAGCACTACAAAGACACATTTTATAGCTCTTTATCTGATTGATAACATTTTCCTCACATGCTCAGAGGCATGTCTAGATAAAGGGGACCACCAAATATCAAAAATGTGTCTAAGTTTACAAATTGCTAGAAGTTTGAAGCTTTCTCTATATGCACAAAACTCTCTCACTCAGGGAGAGCAGGGTTGAGCTAGCGCAAAGTCATCTGGTTACAATGATCTCCCCCACTAATGCAGTTTGATAGAACCTGGTGAAGTAATGATTGTCTTCATAACTGAGAGCAATGTAACCAGATGACACTGCACTCACGCTCTCTGAGTAATAGAGTTGGTTGCATAGAGAAAGATAGACAGTCCAACAATTACTGCAAGTGATTTATGAATTTAGGCAAATCTTAGATATTTTTTATTATTCCCTTTCAACCCACGCAATATATCAAACACTACGGGTCTGATTTTAAGACAAAATTATAATGTTTGGCCTAAGAGGGGCACTACAGTAATAAACTAAAATGTGTTAGTCTCATATGCTATCTCAGTTGGCTAAAGTGGGGCACTAAATCATTTGTGAGGAAAGATATGTTGCCTTGTTAGAAAATTATAAATACTTAATACAAGATCACCTTTGACATCCACAAGAAACTGCAAGGCATCATCTGTTGTATTACAGCTGTACATCCCTGCATCAGACAGCCTTGCAGATTCCACAACCATTTTCCTTATGGAACCGTTTGATTGCATTTCTAGTCCGTTCTCTTCAAGGAGCAGTGTTCCGTCCTTGTACCAGGAAACATGGGTATTTTCGTCTGATATCTCACAACATAGCACAATGGGATAGCCAACTTCAACAGATTTGTTCCTCTCAGCTTCACAAGGTGTTGAGATCCTCACAGGTGATGCTGGGGATGTTTGACGCAGTATTAAGAGACATATGCATAACTATTAAGAAATATTTGCTATCACAGAATGGCTGCAGTTACTAAAGAGCAAATCTCACTACAAAGATTAGTCATGCCAATACCTCTCAATAATCTCAAATTAATAAGCAAACATAATTTATTATGTCACATTTATCATATAAATAAAATCAATCTTTTAATAGGCTTAATTTATAAAATTATCTTTTTGGTTAGACTGAGATGCCTATGCATTCAAGTTAATGTGACTGAGTCTTTGAATCTACAATCTTCAGACGAATTGTTATAATGCACCCAAGCGCTCAAAGAATTATAATCACTATTTTTCAGTCTTATTATAGTATCAGCTAGCAATAAGAGCATATGTAGCAATTGTCAAATGGCAAAGACTGGTTAAATCCATCATTTGAGTTTTACACAATGTCAACATTGTGGCCATCTCTTTTGTTTGATAAAAACCTAAAAACCAACCAAATTAAATCACCTTCAATATCCACTTTAAATGCTACTACATCATCATCCAAGTGACTTTCACAATCTCTCAATTCATAGAGATCTGCTGATTGGAGAGTTGATGTTTTCATGGAGGTATGCAGCTTTGCTGATTGGAGAGTTGGTGTCTTCATGGAGGGACAGAACTCTGCGGATTGATGAGTCGCTGTCTGTTTTGAGCCACAGACCTCTGCTGATTGGACAGTCGATGTCTGTTTTGAGCCACCAATGTCTTCTGATTGAATAGTTGGTGTTTCCATGGAACCATGTCCCTCTGTTGATTGGTGAGTAGGTGTATGTATGGAGCCATAGAGCTCAGCTGATTGATGAGTTTGTGGCTGCATAGAAATATAAAGCTCAGCTGAGTGGAGAGTTGGTGTCTGCATAAAACTAAAGACCTCTGCTGATTGGTAAGTTGGTGTATGCATGGGGCCATAGTGGTCTGCGGATTGGACAGTTGTTAACTCCACAGAGCCACATAGTTCTGCTGATTGGATATGTGATGTCTCCATGGAGCCATAGTG
Source organism: Esox masquinongy (assembly GCA_016801175.1). NCBI lineage: Eukaryota > Metazoa > Chordata > Actinopteri > Esociformes > Esocidae > Esox > Esox masquinongy. Next base: position 79,552 of record JACXGI010000304.1, read on the forward strand.
CTCTGCTGATTGACAAGTTGCTGTCTCCATGGAGCCATAGAGCTCTGCTGATTGACAAGTTGCTGTCTCCATGGAGCCATATAGCTCTGCTGAATGATGAGTTGCTGTCTCCTTGGAGCCATTGAGCTCTGCTGATTGATGAGTTGCTGTCTCCATGGAGCCATATAGCTCTGCTGATTGATGAGTTGCTGTCTCCATGGAGCCATATAGCTCTGCTGATTGATGAGTTGCTGTCTCCATGGAGCCATATAGCTCTGCTGATTGATGAGTTGCTGTGTCCATGGAGCCATTGAGCTCTGCCGATTGAATAGTTGGTGTCCGCACTGAGCCACAGTGACCTGCTGATTGGAGAGTTGCTGTCTCCATGGAGCCACAGAGACCCGCTGTCTGGAGAGTTGCAGTCTCCATGGAGCCACAGAGACCTGCTGTCTGGAGAGTTGCAGTCTCCATGGAGCCATAGAGCTCTGCTGATTGGAGCGTTCCTGTCTCCATGGAGCCATAGAGCTCTGCTGATTGGAGAGTTGCTGTCTCCATGGAGCCACAGAGCTCTGCTGATTGGAGAGTTGCTGTCTCCATGGAGCCATAGAGCATTGCCGATGGGATAGTTGGTGTCTGCACTGAGCCATAGAGCTCTGCTGATTGGAGAGTTGCTGTCTCCATGCAGCCACAGAGATCTGTTGTTTGGAGAGTTGCTGTCTTCATGCAGCCACAGAGATCTGTTATTTGGAGAGTTGCTGTCTCCATGGAATAGTTTTCTGCAGACAGAAAAGTTTGTGTCACTGTGGGGTAGTGCTCTGCAGATGGTAGACTTGGGGTTTCCGTAGAATTTACATTATATGGCTGAAGATGCTGGCTGCCCTTGTAGCGGAGGATCTTGGCAGTAGTGTCCGAGACCTCACAGTCAATCTGAACGGGGCAGACCTCTTCAATGGACTTGTTCTTCCCATTCTCTTGGTCAGCTGAGACCATCACAGGTGCAGCTAAATACATTGTGGTGCACACAGAGAAAGGTTTTCAATTGATGTCCTGTGTGACTGATTTTAAAATAATTTTCTAAAAGGTAATACACGTCACTGTGTGTTAGCATGGATGAGTTAAGAGAAAACCGATGGCAATGGTTAACCATGAAGAGTGGCGACCAGATGAAGAGCTGGTCTATAAACTTAAGATCTACAGTAACAGTACATTTTCCAACACTGTCATCATGAAAGAACTCGGCTCAATACATCACTCATTCCGTTTTAGCCACTCGTACATACATTTTCCAATGTTGTGATAAGAGCTCATTGCAAAAGGGACAGATTTTGAGCAGGAAAGGAAGGTGAAGACTTTATGATGAACATAAGACATAAGATGGGCTTCAAGAATGGTAAAGCTGCTTGTTACAAGCATAATTGTTGTTTGTGTCAGTTAAGAATGAAGAATTACAAACTGACAAACAATAAACATGGATATTAGTATGAAGGAAATCAGCCGAACATTCAGATGTTTTAAAAGCCAAAATAGCAGGGGTTGAGATGAAATTGAGGGATTATAGGGAAGTTAACAACAACAAAAAACATTTTAAACCACTGTCTTTATAATCTTTGAAGCATGGAATACACTAGCAAATACACCACCATTGTTAGTGGCATGTATATGCTGGGTTAAAATGGTTTGGCTAGTGTTGAAATAACATTATATCACCTTTGAGTTCCTTAGTGTTTTGGGAAGACTCATCAGATATCTCATCATTCTCACCGCCAGGGTGAGACAGCTCTGCTGTTTGGACAAAGCCACAGAGAAAACATTAAGCTGGATGAAAGCTTTCACCATGTAAATGCTTCTGTCAGATTCTGATATGGAGTAGAAAAGGGTGTGTGTGGAGCACCACCTTTGATGTCCACATTAAACTGTGTGGTGTCGCCAGCTGTTTTGCAGCCAAAACTTCCACCATGGGACATGTCATGTGATTGGATGAACAAAGTCCTTATTTTGCCCTTTGATTGGCTGTGAAGTCCACCACGCGGGTAGATCTGCGTTCCATCTTTACGCCAGCAGGCCTGGGCAATTGGGTCTGAAATCTCAAACTGCTGAACAATTGAGAGGCCCACTTCTAAGGACTTGTTCTTCTCAGCTTCAGTAGTAATCAAGTATGTAAGGGGTGGAGCTAAATTTCATTATTGGGGGGGATAATTCAGTGTAAATTATTTTGAGTGGTTGTAAAATGGCTTGTGTAAAGAAGCATTTTCAACAATAGAGCATCTTGCTTTTTAAGAATTAGCTCAGAACATTTAAGACAATCCAAAAGCTACAGACAGTTAGTCGCAACTGAAACTACCGTAAAGCAAACATTTGACAAAAATCACCTGGGTTCTGTACAATTAATGGGGCAACATCGTCGACTGTTGCACAATAATACGCCCCAGAGAAGAAGGGGTGTGCCGGTTCGACAACCAGGTTCCTCCTGGAGTCCTCTATTTTGAAATTAGATCCAGTGTCAGAGATGAGCTCTACTTGGTCCGTCTGCTGTGACACCTGGGCAACGGGGTCTGAGATCTCACAGGGTAGTTCAATTGGACTGGTCGCTTCAAGTGAATGGCTCTTCACAACCTCTGATGAAGGTAAGATCCTCACAGGTGGAGCTAAAGATGATCATCGATGTTATAATTGGGGAATTTACAGCTGATAACAATATTTGGGGGAGGTAAGGGGGCTTACAATAAAGCTTCCACAAACTGACTAATCTGTAATTTCTCAGACCAGTTTCAAAGAGACAAACCCATTATATGAAATAGTAAACAAACAATATTAGTTCCTTATTGAACGAGAAGAAAAGCAAGTCTTCAAATTAACTTGAGAAGCAGACACGTCAACACATACACCACTTAGAGACCGACAACACAAATTGCCACCAATGTTAGTTGCATCTAACCTTCATAAAGTGCTCTGGGGTTACTTTGTATGAGATTTGAACCAAAAAGCCACAAATCACCTTTAATATCCACAGTGTCATCAGAAGTCTCACAGTTGTACATCCTTGAGTCAAAGAGCTCTGGTGATTGGACAATGCAACTCCTCATGGTGCCATCAGATTGGATTTCCATTTCAGTCTGTGGGAGGATCTTGTCCCCGTCCTTGCACCAGAAAACCTGGGCAGTGGGGTCTGTAACCTCACACTGGACTTCAAAAGGCCTGTCTGCTTCAACCGACATGGTCTTCTCAACATCTAAGATAGTCGAGAACTTCACTGGTACAACTAACAATTACTATTTCTACAAAAAATATACATACACTAGCTAGAAAGACTGACATTATACAGATACATATACCATATATAAACAAGCATGTGCAAATAACCAGCCAGAGAATAATTAGTCATTTGAGCAGGTAGCAAGGAAATACAGTAACATGTTCTGTACATTTATTTGTTCATTAAACTCTTGTTCGTGAAAAAGAGTTGTAAAAAAACCACAGTGAAGGCAGGGGTCATTAGTTGCACTCAAAAGAAGACACAAAGGTTAAAGGATGTAAGTCAAAGGCAGAAAGGGCAAAATCACCTTTGATTTCCACGTGAAACTCCATGGCATCATCCATCGTAGTACATTTGTACATGCCAGAGTGAGTCAGCTCCGCTGACTGAACAACCAACGTCCTCATGTTGCCTTCAGATTGGATATCTATTTCTTGATTTGAAAAGAGTCGTGTTCCGTCCTTGTACCAGTACACCGAGGCAGTGGGGTCTGAGAGCTCACACTGCAGTACAATGGGGAAGCCTGCTTCAATGTACTTGTTCCTTACTGCTTCTGGAAGTGTTGAGAACCTCACAGGGGAAGCTATAAAGATGTTGTGGATTAGGATTAAGTCACAATATTGTTATTGGTTTGATTAGAGAAAGCATCATCTAATAAATTAGGAAGAAGTAGTGACAAACCACATATTATACAAGACCATCATTGTTAGTAGCTTTGTTACGAGTGTGGTGGTTAGTTTTTAACAGTGTCCAAAATAAAACTTCACCTTTTATGTCCACATTGAACTTCATGGAATCACCCTTTGTCTTGCAACTGTACGTCCCAGAGTGGAATATCTCTGCGGAGTGGACAACTAGTGTCCTTTTTATTCCATCAGACTGGATTTCTATTCCACTTTGAGGTAGGAGCTTTGTTCCATCCTTGTACCAGTACACCTGGGCAGTTGGATCTGAGAGCTCACATTGTAGTACAATAGAGCAGCCTGCTTCAACGGACTTGTTCCTCTCAGCTTCTGAAAGTGCTGAAAATCTCACGGGTGGTGCTGTGGGTGTTTAGAAATTAATATGAATTGGTTAAGTCTGTGTCACTCATTTTGTTTTGGATTTGTGATATTCAAGCACAGGAATCAAACTGAATACCTACTTGTGGAACAGATGTCAGTCATGTGAGGAACATTGTTAGACAAAGAAATATGAAAAATCTTACCCTCAACTTCAACGTTAAATCTTATCACATCATCAATTGCGTCACAGCAATAGACTCCAGAATGAGAAAACTCTGCCGATTGGATGACAATTCTCCTCATGGTACCTTCTGACTGGATGTGAAGACCCTCAACTGTGTGTAATTCCACCCCATTTTTGTACCAGTGTACTGGGACTGCAGGGTCGGACAACTCACAATAGAGTACTATGGGGTTGCCAAGTTCAACAAATTTATTACGATCCATTTCTGACAGTGGTGTGAACTTCACCAGAGGAGCTGCAAAATTCAGAATTTTTTTGTCATCAAACAATTGCCTTGCATGACTACAATACAGGAAACAAATTACATTTTTGGAAGTAAATCTTGTGTACCTTGAATATAGAGTGCTGCTGAATCTCGTACTCCATAAGCAATGAATGTGATCTCAGCCCCGTTGTCGGTGTCTTGTACCCCTCGAATGCGTAGGGATTGGTGCGTTCGAGACCGTCGCAATGAGTAACGTTCGTCCTCCAGAAGCTGAGTGCCATTCAAGAACCATGAGCCAATAACTGAGGCAGTGAGCTCAATGGAAAAGCAGGCATCCTGGCCTTCTGGCACCAAGGCATCCTGTAGGGGTGCTTGTATTCTGGTCACAGGGACTAAAAATCATAGCAATATTACGCCTCAGTTACATTCTAATCTATTTCAAACTTGTGGGTTTATGCACAGCAGGTTTCAAAAGGTTTAGAATGTTACGTGTTTGTATTTCTTTTGTTCCTATTAGCAATTTTAGCTGTGCCATTTTCAACCTGGCTTAATTTTGTTTATGTTCACCATTGTTCAAATGGTGTTTCATGAGCACAGAATTTAAGCTCATAGTTCCTGCATTTCAAATAAGAATACCTACCTTGCTTTTAAGGAATAGGTTTGGATTATTACCAGGTTGCAAGTTAGCTAATACAAGACAATTACAATCTTAGCTTACTGCTAGCAGATGATAATGATAACCAAAGTTTACCTAACTCAAACACATTTTATTACACCATTTACATTAGCATAGCTAACTACAAAGTAACATTAACTTTTAGCAATGTAAAATCAGATTAACACTATTAGCAATGGAAATGTTCTTACCCAGGTGAACTACCCTTGGGAACTCCACATTGTTGCTTCTGCCATACTTGTTGACGCTGCAAATGCGAAAGCGATAATCTGCCTCACAGGGAACGCTGTCGCCAAGAATCTCCACTGAGGTTGCCGAGTCGGTGGTTAAGCACTGCAGCCATTCCTGGGAGCCGGTACCCACCTCCTGCCTTTCCAAGATGTAACCAGATGGAGGGTTCTTTCGTGTATCCTGCGGTGGAACCCAGGATAGCAAGACAGCATTGGCACGCTCCGTGTTTATCTGGACACCAACTGGACAGCTAGGTGGGCAATGTCTTGCGGCTGAAAGTAAAAGGTACTGTATATGTAATGTATATAAAGTTAGGCCATGTTCTTGTTTTTCTTATAATTTGGTTATGAATTCAAAGGAAATTCAAATTAACCATCCGCAAAATTGAAAATACAGACCTTTCACTCTTAGCTGAGACGAAGTCTTGGATCTTCCTACTAAGAAGGTCACAAGGCCAGAATCCAGGGGCGTTGTGTTGACAAAAACAAGAATATGAGTTTTCCCAAAAGACTTCAGGATGGTCTGATGAGTCTCACGCAACTCCATCCCATCTTTGTACCAGTGTATGTCCATTTCCTCCTCCTCCACTTCAACGCAGAAGGCAGCATTTTCTCCCTCCAAAACATCCACCTTACGTGGAAGTTTACGCATGATTGTGCCTTCAACGGAAAGGGCAAATTGAAAGGACATGAAGTTTAACAATATTTGTAACATTTTATAAAAAAAACATTTTATTACTGTTATACTGTTTGTGTTAAAGAAAATGTCAACATTGATAATAAACTTGTACAACTGAGATATACTAATTAGATACCTTAAAAAAAACCTGTACCCTCTTTGTGGCCCATTGATTTTCATAGAAGCATATTGTCAGCCTGTAGGATTTAGTCAGAACATTTTGCTAAACTTAAACTAAATAAACCCCCTTTGGTATTATAATAATGGATTGCGTTTCGATAGCATTCTTGCTGTCATAGAGCAGTGCATCAATAGCTAAAGGGTTCATGTATCCTCCAAGATCGACAGTTGGCTTGATCAAAGGAAGGTGCTTAGGGAGTTTGACTTACTTGGAAGCAGACATTCATGTGATTGGTTGACTTAATGGAGAGGGCGGAGCTTGGATTTCAAACAGGCTGAATGCTCTGAAAGGACATTTGACCAGGGTTAGTGCTTGTCACTACCACAAACCCAGATCTTAACCACACCCTAACCCTAAGCTTAGCCCTTGCCTTAAATTTAGTGACTTAAGAGTTGGAAGATAAGCTTTACCCACTCCACTGAGTCAACCAATCACATACATTACTTCCTTCAAAGTCAACTTGCCTCAAGTATGTAAGTTTGTTTGAGATAGCAAAACTCCCATCACCTCTTGTAAAGAGTCTACTCAAGGAACCAGCTTGAGCTGTGTCTACTGGACGTCTTTACAATATTCAGTATATGGCGCCCAATTTGGGTGATGCCTCAGCAGCTCTGGGTGCCAGGAAGGTCAACACTGACACACGTGTAGTAACATTTGCATTAATTCTCATTATGAGCCCTCAGCTTAAGTATTGCTCTGCTCTACTGCATATTCCATTCCTTTCAAGATTAAAGGGACTTCAACCAGCTACTGTTAGCACAATAACACAAGTTTTAATTCCGTTGTGAATAATCATCTGAACGAGTGAAGGAGATCTGCTCTTATTTGGAATTGAGCACACTTTGGTGCAATTAAAGATCATTGTGATTGAATAAAGACGACCCTCGCCGGTTCATATGTGTTGTCATGTAACCGATGGTGTGTTCAAAACAACTTGGGAAAAATAATATATTGGACGGGCAAAACAGTTTGGATGATTAATCTGTTCTCTGATCTGAAGATCACAGACATCTGTATATTTCTTTGTCTGAGCTGTTTCCATGTTCCCAGTTGTCCTTAACGCGCCAAAAGTAATATGTTAAAGACAGTGGCATACTGCAATTTTGTTAACTTAACAATACGTATTAGGACACAGAATGCTGTTTCAATAAGCAGTAGGCCAAAACAGTTTCCGCAACTGTGTTAGTATATAAATAGTAAGATAAAAAAACAGTTTACCTTTAACTGCCACCTCAGCAATGCTCCTCCCCCCGTCAGCCATCTCACAGAGATATATTCCATCGTCATCGACTCCGATATCACGAATAGTTAGTCGTCGTTTTGTTCCCCACTGTTCCATCCCATATTTGGCCCCTGGCTGTAGCCGCCTGTCTTCCAAATACCATGTAATGGGAACAGAGTCTTCGGGAACCTCACACTCCAGAACAGCCAAGTCCCGTTCCCAGACCTCCAGGTCAATGAGGGGCTGCTTAAACCGCACAGGAGGCTCTGAAATTAAGAATAGAGAGGGATATCATTGAAGGGGTTGACCTCTTAATGGCGATCTCCATACCACTCATAGCACTTGCATAAGGATCTCCTATATTCTGTTTATCAGAGGTAAAAGGTGGTGAGCAAAAGTTTGCGAACCTTTTAACATCTCCTGTATTGCTGCATGCATTTTTACCTAAAATGTTATCAGATTATCTGATAAGTGAACCTAGTTTCACAAATAACGCAAAAACTATTGTACTTTTTCATTTCCTTTAAGTCTATCAAACATACATTTTCTTTGAGGGAACAGGGATTTGAAACTCTTGTTTGCTCACTATAGTGTGTTCAGGGGTCAAATGGTCAGAACTTCATCCCATATTCTTTGCATGAAATGGCAATATCAAAGATGTAGCTACCAACTCGGATGCATCTGCAGTACTTTGGGGTTAGGTTTTTCTAAATAGTAACTCATTTGATTTTCTAGTTATTTTAAGTGAGTTGATAACATGTTTCTGAGCATTTATAAATGTATACTGATAATGAAATGATTAGGGACATTCCTGAGGGGGAAAATCACCTTTGAGTTACTATTGCACAAAACATAGCCTAAAATACTTTAAAATCATAAAACGACTTTCATATAAAGAATAAGGGGACAAATTACAAACCATTTGTCTACTTTAATACACTATTGAGATGAATAATCTAATGGTTCACATACATTTGCCCACAAAGAAAACTGAAAGTTGGATAGATATGGTCAATAACAAAATTACAAAAGGAGCAAATGTTTTTCTGTTATTTGTTCAATCAGTTTCAGGTGACCTATTTTTTATGACTAACTATAAAAATCTGATAACATTTAAGGTCAAATTTATGCAGAAATACAGAAGAGGCTAAAGGGTTCATAAACTTTTGCTCAAAGCTTGTATAGTACTTTAACAGTAAAGAGGTAGCCTTGACACATAAAACTAGAGATACTGTTTCTGATGTTACTTTAATATTTTGGACATTACCCCTAAAAACTGCCTAGATTGACTAAAGCCAGTGGAAAATTTGATTCATTTGTAAATGTATTTATTCATTAATCATGGCAGATATACTACTTCACAGTTATGGTTTACACTAGGATATAGCTTCTGTTAAATTTTGATAACACTATTGATCATGTAAATGATGTCCATTCAAAACTAACTGCACTTGATCTGTGTCCTTGGTCTCAACTACGTTATATAATCTGTAAATTGAAATATGTTTCATAGTAAATACCAATGTAGCAAACAAGTTAAGCGGAATCATATGAGACAAATGGCTTCATTCAGTTGGTATGGAAAGACAGTTAACACATTGGGGCGTTGGATAGGAAATAAACTGTTTGTAACTGAAACCATCAGACAGTACCAGACAGTTGTAAACGAAAGCATCTGAACTGCTCTTTGAATTTGGTATGCATTTACCTTGCTATAAATTTAATCATACTCTTCAAAGCGCTTGATGATCCAATCATTAATTCACTTTTAAACAAAATCCTCTGTTTAAATATTTACTACATTAACTGGAAATCATAGTGAAAACATAAGGGCTTGTTGTATTATTTTGAGCCTGCTTGAACCCAGTGTTACTGTTTAGCTTGCCCTATCGCCAAAACGTTGTTGCCATGATTGCCATAGGTTTAGCCTTTTCCCTGCGCCATGTGCTAAACATGATCCCGCCTCTAGAGACCTCAATCACATGGACTGCCCCGAGACCTTTCAAAACATAAGTAACTTTGCAGACATTGGACCGTTTGGAATCCACTCTACGTCAGTGAGCTCGGCCAGGTTAGGTACTTTGAAGTCTTTAGGATCTAATTACAAATAATTAACAAGTATCATTAATCCTCGGGTGGATCAGGGATTGAATTGCTTTGACCTAGCAGATGCAAAATGATTTGGCTACTGATTGCACTAGTCATATGCTAATCAGCTTATATTCATTTAGGTATAATGATTCCTTTTTGAAATCTGGGCAAAAGGAGTTAGATTGGTAATTGGTTAGACTGATAATAAAGTGATTGAGGCCTTAGGGAAGATATTCTCGAAATTATCTGACAGCCTATTGCCGGCCTGTGAGTACAGCCAAATAAAAAAACAAGTAGGTACAATTTCACAGCTAAGTTATAGGTTGTTTACTTTTGCTTGTTTGGTTGCAGGTTGTTTACTTTGGCTTGTTTGATTAAATATAATGTCTCAGTACACCCCTGGATGGAGAGAGGTTTTCATATATGCTATTTTATATTTTTCAAAAATGTAAATGCAAACAATGTTATTGCTTTGGTGCTAATATCACAATTTTTAGAGCTTATTCATATTGACAAGCGTTTTCGATATAAAAAAAATGTTAATAATGTGTAACAAACACAATCGTGCTTTGAAAAGTAAGTCAAATTGTACCATTTTACCACTAGATAAGCTGTTCTGTGCATGAACATTATTTCTGAAGACTGACAGTGACGAAAACAAACATGATTTGTCCAACATTAGCTGGCTAACTAATGTCAGCTAAGTTGGCTAACTTGTTAAAGAATGCAATTACACTAAATATGTAAAAAAAAAAAAAAAAGGAATAGGAAGTGCATGAAGTTCAATATACTTCACCAAACCCAGCTAACTAGCTACTGTTGGTGAATTAGTGACCAGCCAATCCCCAGAGTCTAGATAATACAGCCAGATTATGCAAGTGATAAAATTACATGATATTTATTTCTGTTTCAGAGATTTGTAACAAGCTAACTAATATGAGTTTTCTTGAACCAGCTGCCTCTTGCCACAACCTCCTAAAGCTCCTGTTTCAACTGCAACCACTAGTAATACCATAGCTAAGGTGAAGTGCAGTGTGGTCCAAGATCGAGACTTGTTTCATTCAGGCAAATCTCTGCAAGCCACTCAAAATGTTTGTTTTGTTGGGAACTTCACTTGAGGGGAACACGTTCCCCAGCCAACAACCATGTATGAGCTTTACAGACAGTCAGCCAATCCACCACAAAGACTTGCTTGAGCGTGACGTGACAAGGCAGCCCTTTCTGACATCCCACCTGCCCACCCAGTGCAAACGCAATAGTATTTTGTGAATTATCGATTATCTACCTAAAATATGGACGATCTGTCACAGCAAAAACACAAAATTAGGGAACCCCAATTGATTGAGGTACATGCTGTATACATTCCATGTGATAATTGACATTTGTGGTTATTAAATTTGACTTTTTCTACCATTTCCACCATAAACAACTCTGTGGGCATACTGCACAAGCCAACAAGGTGTCTTTGGAGGAGCTGTTAGAAAAGGGGTAAACCTTAAAACCTGTGACTTAATCAAAAGGTATATACAGTAGAATGTATCACAATCAATTTGGGTTCACTAATTTTGTGTTTTGCTGTGACAAAAAATGAATTTTTCACATGATAGTTATTATTTCACAAAGTTCTATCAAATAGCTTTACTGGGGAGAGCAATGTAAACCTCTGGCGCTGCACTCCCACTTGCTTGATCCTGCTGTCAGTGAGTGAGAGCGTTTTATGCGTAGAGAGGCAGTCCAACAATTACGTCAAACAACTGACAAAATTTGACAAATTTTAGACATATTTGTCTAAGTACATTTTCAATTGACTAAGTACAAGACAAATCAGTGTTCCATCTTGATAGAAACTGAATTGTCTGACATCTTTGACCACACGTTTGAGTCTGCACATTTTCATTTGTGACGCTAGTGGGAATGGAACCCACAGCTCTAATGTTTTTAGTGCAGTGCTCATACGAACTGAGGACAACACAGGGGTTCTCCAGGATTGGATTTGACATAATGTATTGCATAATCAACATTTATTTTTTGTGTCAATAACTGAACGATTGTCAATAACTGAATGTTCACACCTTTTATCAAATGTAGTCAAGGAAACTGTACTGCTTAATCATTTGAGTGTTCTGGTAAAGTCATTTGTGAACATCTAACACAGTTTGACTTACCTTTCACAGAGAGATGTACAGCACTGAGGGTTTGTCCAGCAGTGTTGGATGCAGCACAAACATAAACCCCATTGTCCTGTTGCTTACAGTACAACACCTTAAGTGTAAAATAACCCTCCCTGTCTTCATATAACAAGTACCGTCTTCCGGACATGATCAGCCTGCCGTCTTTTCTCCATATTATTTCTGGTTTGGGCTTCCCAGTCACGAAGCAGCGAAATTTGGCATGCTTGCCTTCTGTCACTGCAAACATTTTCACTTGCTTGGGTTGGTTTGTTGGTAGATTTTCCTTAAGCCGCGTGACCACCTGCCTACCACTCCTTTGTTTCCCTTGCTGGCCTTTCCAGTGGCTGTTGGTGTAACCATTGCGGCTTCCCTCCTCCTCGTGACCTGGGCCTGCATCAACGAGTAACACTGCTCCTGCCAGCCCTGCTCCAAACTCATTTCTGGCCTTGCATGTGTACACTCCTCCATCGGGTGCCCGTGTCTTAAAGATCTTAAGCTGGAACCATCCCCCGTCCTGGTAGCCCACACTGAAATGTGTACTCTCAAAGATCTCATTCAGTTTCCTCCCATCCTTCTCCCAGACCACCTCTGGCCTCGGGTTTCCCCACAGCTTACAGGAGAAGACTGCATCTTCACCACGACCCACCCGGGTGGAAAGGGGCTTGATTAGAAAACGGGGCTTGTTCTCCTCACGGAGCTCAATCTCTTGGGCCTCTCCTTCCACCTTCAGAGTGGCCGCAGCGTACGTTTCCCCGATGCTGTTCTTGGCTTTACAAATGTACTGTCCACTGTCCTCTATGGTCACAGATGAAATTATGAGATTGTAGACATTTCCATCCTCAAAGAGACGGTAGCGTCCCTCCGGGTGAACCTGTTTGTTGTTTCGCTCCCAGATGACCGCTGGCCGAGGGTCCCCGCCAATCTGACACTTGAGGACTGCGTCAGTGCTACTCTGCACCACCACAGTGCGAGGATATGCCAGGAAACGTGGGGCACCGCCAAACACATCCATCTCCGCTAGTTTGCCAGCCTCACCTCACCCTAGGCAGGCCAACAGCATGCAGTCGCTCCCACACCAGAGCTGGGCTGGCCACGTCTGTACTGTGCAAGGTACTGAAAGTAAAGAAACAGAAAAAATAGCATTGTAGTTGCGTAGTAAATTGCGGACACTCTGTTGGTTTCAGTTGAGGTTGTTGAAAATGATGGCTATCAATAGAGTTGACACTGGTCAATCTGGTGTTGGATTATTTGCTTTGTAAAATGAAATGTAAATTTCTTAAAATATTTTTCTCTGGGCAAGCACATGTTCATTTAATGTGTAGACTTCATCCATAAGTATTGTTATCTTTCTTTCTTTTTTTAATAAATAAGTCTGCTTTGGAATATGTTGAAATATACATTGAACACCCCCCCCCCGAAAACAAAACAAAACCACTATGAATTGGGGCAGACTAGCCCTGTACATACATTTTGTTTGTTGAATAGGATACATAAAGAGAAGAAAAAAGACTCCGAAACCGGATTCAGACCCATGCTGCCATCTTAAAACATGCTGTCTAATAAAACAAATACATTATGTACAACAGTTCAATGTTATAACAAGGAATAATGCTTTATTACCATTTACCTCTTCACCAAATGAATCACAGATATTTCTAGGCTGGGACAATGTAGTGTCTGAAAACTATAGACTGAGTAGAGTAACCCTGTCAGGGCACGGCATGATGATTGCATAACACTGTAGCTCATATTACTAATATATGTGTGTAATGATTTTGTAATTAAAACATGGCAACTGCTTAGTATCCCTGATCCATGATGTTTTAAGTCTGTGGAGGGCATTACTATTAGTGCTAATTGAATAACAGTGGTATGTGTGAAAGAGAAGCACAAGCTAGCCATTGAAGGGAGAATGGCCTTCACTTAAGTCCTATTGCAACAGCAGCCACTACAACACACAGCCAGCACAGCTGGTGCTGTATTTCAATGGGAAAGTGCTTAATATAGTTTGCCCTAAATAAAGACCTGTGAGAGAGGCTGTGTCAGGTATCACAAAGCATGCCCAGGAACCCACATGCTCACAAAAACACAGATCTGACTGGGTTGTCTCAACCCTAGCAGTCACGCAGTGAACACACAGTCAAATTATGATGAGCCTCCATCACACCCTTCATTGGTGGTCTTATTCAAGAATTCTGAATCCAAATTTCAATGTTAAAATAGTTATTTTCTGTTATTCTCCAAAGTAAATAGAATGCAGGATTTTCAGATTCCCAAGCTGAAATAACATTTTCTAATTGAGCAGCTTGGCTCCTCTTAATAGTTTTGCTTTCTCAATTTTGGTAGCAGCAGCTGAAAGCTTGCCCTGGACTAAAAATGAAATGCTGCATGTCAAAAGTGGTTCCCATGCTCCATGTGTTGAAATAAAAGATGTCAAAAAGGTTCTGTACTCACAAAAAAGTATTTATCTTGTGAAATAAATAAGGGATTAATGAATTTAGCTAATTTCCTTATTTGATCTGTAACTCAGTACAATATTTGAAATTGTTGCATGTTGCATTTACATTTTCAGTGTACAATGGAGTGATTTATGAGTCTATCAATTCTCTGGATATCGCTGACGATTTCCCAGAATCAGTAGGATATAAGTTGGAAATCTGGAGTCCTACCAGTACTTCTAGAAAACCAGGGAGTTTTGGAACTTTTCAGAAATATGGCAACCATATAGTTAGGCTATGAAAATATCCACTTAAAACTCAATGTATATGTTTGCTTGCTTATAAAATTTAAGGGTCTCATGAAACATTCTGCAATTTTTCTCTCTGTAGCAAACAGATACTGTACATACACACACAATATACAGAATTGTAAATCCTGCAATAGAACATGAAATCATTATAGCAACAAGTAGTACAGTCTGGTTTACCTGTGAAACTCTATTTGGTCACAATTTTTACCTGTTCTCTTTTCCCGAAGCTGTGGCCTGTCAACACGCTGAAAAACATTTTCATCAGTTACATCTTAATATCCACTTCAAGACCTCTAATCAAAGGTGCAAGTAATTATTTACCACTTAGCAAATTGTTTCAAAAAACCTTAAAGATAATACTTCAAAAGCGGTCTCAGTATTCCCTCTGGGGTTTAAGAGGAGATTAACCTTTGTTTTCTTGTCTGGTTTAATTGAAATGACCCTTGCCCCCGGTGAAAATGCACTACGTACTCCTCACATGACCTACCTCTCTTCAGTCCCAAGGAGCGATCATCAATGTGCATTCCTCACTGGCACTCGTTTTCATGCCACTGAGGCTATATCCCCACCTCCAAACTGCCAAGTAATGTCACTTACTGGTAATTCTTCCCCAGACAGCAACTGTAATCCAGTTTTCGGTACTTTCTCTGAAACAACCAATTTGACGAACCAATGAGGTGCTTTCACTTCACGGTTTTCAAGTGATCCGTCTGTCCATCTTGACAGGCTTGTGTCCTAACCATCCAGGCTTGTTTCCTAACAGGCTTGTGTCCTAACCAAAAAGTCAAGAGAATGTGTGTATTTCTCCTCAGCCCACTTTCTACACTCCAGAGCGGTTCCCCAATCTCTGTGGTGTTCTGCCGTAAGACACCCAGAGTGTCATTGTTCATGAAAGACCGTTAAATGCTTTTGCAGCTGCTGCCCCCTAAAAATACCGGCTGCCTTGATGACAGCAGTGAAGATAAGTCGGGCTCTTCCATTCACTTGCTTGCATGTGCTAAAGATAGTTTTAGATAGCTGGTCCAGGGCAGAATGCTTAACTTACTTGAGACCTTGCAATAAAATCTAAGAAGGACATCCTTCTCTGGGCTTTGAAAAATCTTTAAGTGCCTTCCATGTTGAAGTTTCAGACAGATTTTTCGTAATTTACCAAAATCTAAAAAGGATAAATCCTGACAATAATCACCATCGTACACAAGATATAGGATGTAGTGGCTGTCAGATCCAACATGGCATCTATTGTAAATTGATGCTCTCTTTGGGCTGAAACAGTGTTCTTAACCTAGTGAAGGGTTAGGGTTATATTGGTGTTACACAGGGTTGGGTAGGTTACTTTTTAAATGTAATCCGTTACAGTTACAAGTTACCTGTCCACATTTGTAATCAGTAACGTCACGCTCCCGCCTCCGCGATCACGCAGAGGCAGGCCCTCGCGTCCCTGAGCCAGTTCACACCCTATTACGCACCTGTTCCCAATCCACAATTACGCACCTGTTCCCAATCCACAATTACGCACCTGTTCCCAATCCACAATTACGCACCTGTTCCCAATCCACAATTACGCACCTGTTCCCAATCCACAATTACGCACCTGTTCCCAATCCACAATTACGCACCTGTCCCCAATCGCCCCATCACCTACAGTATTTCCACAGTCCTCTGCCATCCCTTCCCTGCCGGATTATGGTCGATAATCACATGCGCTATTCCGCAACTCACGAGTCTACATTCTGTTTGGATTTCCCGTGTACCGACTCGCTGCCCGTCCCCGACTACTCTGCCAACTCCCTGCCTGTGCTTCTGTTGCCAGCCCGTGTGTCTACCTTCTGCCCGTCCCTGACTACTCTGCCTGCTTCCTGTCTGTACTCCCGCCGTCCGCCCGTGTACCGACCTGCTGCCTGTCCTCGACTGCTCTGTCTGCCACCAGGTCCCCTTGCCCGACTCCGATTCCCCTACCTGTCTCTTTCCCTCTGCCCCTCCTCTCCGCGATTGGGTCCTCGCTCCCGACCGTGACAGTATAATCCGGCCAATCATGGACCCAGCGGATTTGGATTCCTTACGTCAGGCAGTGACCTCCCAAGGAGCCGAACTAGACCAACAACTGTCAACGCTCCTTGAAATAATGGGCAAACTGCAGGCCGTCTCCGCCAGCATTGCCTCCATACAGGACCAGCTGAGTTCCCCTGTCGCGCCACCTACACCCACGCCGACACACCCAGAACCTGGACCAGTACCTCCTCTGGGTTGCGAACCGTGGGTGCCCACACCTGAACGGTACGACGGGAATTTAGGATTATGCCGTTCCTTCCTGCTACAGTGCAGCCTTGTCTTCGCGCAGCAGCCACTTACCTATGCCACAGACAGTGCTAGGATCGCCTACCTGCTTGGGTTGCTCCGCGGACCCGCCCTGGAATGGGCCTCTGCCCTGTGGGAGTGACAGGACCCGGCAACTCAGTCCTACGTTTTGTTCACCAACGAGATGCGGAGACTGTTTGATCACCCGGTCTGAGGGAGGGACGCCTCCGTCCGTATGTTTGCGCTGCGCCGGGCAGACGTAGCGTGGCTAAATACACCATCGAGTTCCGCACCCTGGCTGCTGAAAGTGGTTGGAACGGAGAGGCTTTACAGGCGGCGTACACTAACGGTCTCGAAAAGGGTATTGACATTGTTGTATATAAAAATTTAAGATATCCGTAGCTTTTCGCGCATAAACTAAATCTGCAGTAGTCTGATGATTTGCTCCACAACCAACATTGTCAAAATGTTGCAGAAACCCCCAGCACGCGAATGCACGTTTGCAATCGTGAACACCCGCATAGAAACAAGATTTACCCGCGCTAACGTAACCTGCGATTATTATGGCCACCAGTGATGGATTTTCAAAATACAAATGAAAGAAATAAACAGTGATTATAAACCAGCACTCTTCGCTTAAAGTAAATGACGTCAGCAGCCAATGACAACCAACGAACCCAATTTTCAGAGATGCAAAGCAAGCAGAATCACATGGCCTACATGTATTGACGGAGTTGATGTGGCCGCGTCAAATGCAAACAATCATCCTTTGGCAGAGTGCTTCCCAACACACCTTTTCTCCTCAAATGTCGTGGTAAATTCCATATAATGTTTCATCTTGAAGGCAGCGCCACGTTACAGCTATCTAACAAATAGTTGCCTAATCTATTAAACAATTCCTGTAAAAGTTCTTCGGTACAACTCGTCCTGGCTGTGTTCGGTGCATTTGACAAATAAACCTTGAAACTTGAAAAAGATATAACACCAGGTAGGCCTATTGCCTATCATTGTTCTGAGAATTATGTGTCGAGTAGATAACTAAATAACATTTTATATGACTCGGCTAATATTATTGAAGATATACTCTGTTTTTACCAGCCATCCAACCAACCAAAACCGGAGAAATTTAAACTAGCGCTTCCTCTGTCACTAAACTGGTTATGCGCGACCACCTTTGCGCGCATGATGATCACACACAACTGAGGGGCGCAATTCATATTTTGGTTCAAATAACGATGTTTTTATAACATTAAATAATAAACTCAAACATACAACGTGTCATAATTATTTCGCGCACATATTCTTTTTCAATTAAAGTAATCCAAAAGTAATCATAATTATTTCAAAAGTATCTGTAATCCGATTACAATATTTTTGTTGGTAATGTAACGGATTACAGTTACTGTTTTTTTTGTAATCCGTTACATGTAACGGATTACTTGTAATCCGTTTCTCCCCAACTCTGGTTTTACAGTATGTTAAATTGTTAAGTGTTGTACGGTGTTGGAGTGGCTGACCACATTTTCAAACACCATGAACAGACTAATTCCTAAATCTTAGGGATTAGAACAATTATCAATGGCATTAGTTACTTTTGATTGCTGCCCAGGGATTTTTCCTGCTTGAAGATCCAAGGAAAGTGTCAGTCTCCTTTCAGAGCCAACCATTCTTTTCTAAATACTGCTCTTTTACATTTCACACGTTAAATACATTTGACATTTTTTTATATTGCACAAAACTAAGTATTTTAAATGTATTTCATTTCTTATATAAAGAAGGTACTTTTCTGCATATGCTTTAGTTTTAAGGAGCCTAACGCACCACCAGGTTAAATGGCCGAAGAGCTCTATTTACATCATCAGGCCTTAGCAATGGTTCCAATCCGAATGCCAGTGCTGTTTATCAAACTCCATGCTGCGTTATGGTCAGATGACAAGAAGATAAAGCACAGGGTTCAAAAGGATTATAAATGAACCACCCCTCTCTGAGGTGCTTGATGCAGAATAATGCCTTTACAGTTGGTCAGGCCATAGTCATTGCAATGTCAGGATTGTTGGTTTGATTCCCACTAGGGGCTTTCAGACAGAAACTGGTATTTGTGCCTGAAAGAAATTCACTCAAAGATCTAAGACTTTCTCTATGTACACAAAAGGCCTATTTCTCTCAAAAATTGTTCACAAATCTGTCTAAATCTGTGTTAGTGAGCACTTCTCTTTTGTCGAGATAATCCATCCACCTCACAGGTGTGGCACATCAAGATGCTGATCAGACAGCATGAGTATTGCACAGGTGTGCCTTAGGCTGGCTACAATAAAAGGCCACTCGAAAATATGCAGTTCCATCACACAGCACAATGCCATAGATGTCGTAAGTTTTGAGGGAGCGTGCAATTGGCATGCTGACTGCAGGAATCCACCAGAGCTGTTGCCTGTGAATTAAATGTTAATTTATCTACCATAAGCCGTCTCCAAAGGCATTTCAGAGAATTTGGCAGTACATCCAACTGGCCTCATAACCACAGACCACGTGTAACCACACCAGCCCAGGACCTCCACATCCAGCATCTTCACCTCCAAGATCGTCTGAGACCAGCCACCTGGACAGCTGCTGCAACAATCGGTTTGCATAACCAAAGAATTTCTGCACAAACTGTCAGGAACCGTCTCAGGGAATCTTATCTGCATGCTCGTCGTCCTCATCGGGGTCTCGACCTGACTGCAGTTCGTCCTAACCGACTTGAGTGGGCAAATGCTCACATTTGATGGCGTCTGGCACTTTGGAGAGGTGTTCTTTTCAAGGATGAATCCCGGTTTTCACTGTGCAGGGCAGATGGCAGATAGGGTGTATGGCGTCGTGTGGGTGAGTGGTTTGCTGATGTCAACGTTGTGGATCGAGTGGCCCATGGTGGCGGTGGGGTTATGGTATGTATGTATGGCATGTGTTATGGACAACGAACACAGGTTCATTTTATTGATGGCATTTTGAATGCACAGAGATACCGTGACGAGATCCTGAGGCCCATTGTTGTGCCATTCATCCACGACCATCAACTCATGTTGCAGCATGATAATGCACATCCCCATGTTGTAAGGATCTGTACACAATTCCTGGAAGCTGAAAACATCCCAGTTCTTGCATGGCCAGCATACTCACCAGACATGTCACCCATTGAGCATGTTTGGGATGCTCTGGATATACGACAGCGTGCTCCAGGTCCTGCCAATATCCAACAACTTCGCACAGCCATTGATGAGAAGTGGACCAACATTCCACAGGCCACAATCAACAACCTGATCAACTCTATGCGAAGGAGATGTGTTGCACTGCGTGAGGCAAATGGTGGTCACACCAGATACTGACTGGTTTTCGGAGCCCCCTGGACTGCCCCAATACAGTGAAACTGCACATTTTATAGTGACCTTTTATTGTGGCCAGCCTAAAGCACACCTGTGCAATACTCATGCTGTCTGATCAGCATCTTGATATGCCACACCTGTGAGGTGGATGGATTATCTCGGCAAAGGAGAATTGCTCACTAACACAGATTTAGACAGATTTGTGAACAATATTTGAGAGAAATAGGCCTTTTGTGTACATAGGGAAAGTCTTAGATCTTTGAGTTCAACTCATGATAAATGGGGGCAAAAATGTTGCGTTTATAATTTTGTTCAATGTATATTGTGAATGGGTTTGAGGAGCACTATTTTCCGAACAAAAACTTAATAATAATCTATGTTTGCTCTGGGTGGATTGGTGACTGTCAAGCAGGGCTGCATTGTGAGCTCAATCATAGTTGTTGGTCAGGGAATGCATTTACCTTCAGCACTTGTATGCTGGTGAAAACTTTCTGGTCGATGGAGTAGCAGGATAAGTAGAACAGCTTCGTGAGATGTACATCAGAAGACAAGTCTCAACCTTCTACTCCCACACCTGCCTTGTTGCAGTGACGCAAGAACATAATCACAAATTTGACATAAAATTTAGAGAAAACGTGTGAAAAATTGCTAACCAGAAAAACAACACGTGTAATTCTTTAAATGTAACATCAACAACAACAACAACAAAAATCTTTATTCAAGCCATCAATTCAAACAACAATTTTCAGACCTCTAAATGAGGTGTGGCAATGCAAGACTACCGAGGACTACCACTCAGTTTTATGAAGATATTAATGACCGAATTTAGAAAGGTAAGATTTTCAATATTATACAGTCGTGCTCGTAAGTTTGCATACCCTGGCAGAAATTGTGAAATTTTGGCATTGATTTTGAAAATATGACTGAACATGCAAAAAAACTGTCTTTTATTTAAGGATAGTGATCATATGAAGCCATTTATTATCACAGTTGTTTGGCTCCTTTTTAAATCATAATGATAACAGAAATCACCCAAATGGCCCTGATCAAAAGTTTAAATACACTTGAATGTTTGACCTTGTTACAGACGCACAATGTGACACACACAGGTGAAAATGGCAATTAAAGGTGAATTTCCCACACCTGTGGCTTTTTAAATTGCAATGAGTGTCTGTGTATAAATAGTCAATGAGTTTGTTAACTCTCACGTGGATGCACTGAGCAGGCTAGATACTGAGCCACGGGAGCAGAAAAGAACTGTTCAAAGACCTACTGTACGTAACAAGGTAATGGAACTTTATAAAGATGGAAAAGGATATAAAATGATATCCAAAGCCTTGCAAATGCCAGTCAGTACTGTTCAATCACATATTGGAAAATTCAGGGATCTCTTCATACCAAGTCAAGGTCAGGTAGACCAAGAAAGATTTCAGCCAAAACTGACAGAAGAATTGTTTGGGATACAAAGAAAAACCCACAGGTAACCTCAGAGAAATACAGGCTGCTCTGGAAAAAGACGGTGTGGTTGTTTCAAGGAGCACAATACGACGATACTCAAAAATGAGCTGCATGGTCGAGTTGCCAGAAAGAAGCCTTTACTGCGCCAAAGCCACACCTTACCTGGAGAACACATGGCACCAGGATGCACTACGGGAAGGAGGCAAGCCGGCAGAGGCAGTGTGATGTTTTAGGCAATATTCTGCTGGGAAACCTTGGGTCCTGCCATTCATGTGGATGTTACTTTGACACTTTATTATACACCGGTATTCCCTGATGGCATTGGCCTCTTTCAACAGGATAATGCGTCCTGCCACAAAGCAAAAAAATTCCCAGATCTCAATCCAATCGAGCATCTGTGGGATATGCTGGACAAACAATTCTGATCTATGCCCCACCTCGCAACTTACAGGACTTAAAGGATCTGCTGCTAACGTCTTGGTGCCAGATACCACAGCACAACTTCAGAGGTCTAGTGGAATCAATGGCTCGATGGGTCAGGACTGTTTTTGCGGCAAATAGGGACCTACACAATATTAGGCAGGTGATCATAATGTTATGGCTGATCAGTGTGTGTGTATATATATATACACACAGCTCCGCAAAAAACTAAGAGACCACTGCACCTTTTTCTTTCCTTTCCAAAAAAGTTGAAAATGAAAGTTTTGAGTGAGGAACAGAAGCGTTCAATTTGCAGTGGTCTATTAATTTAAAAAATATATATAATATTATATTTTTGAAAAACAGTTGAAAGCTATCATTGTAAGGTACGTAACTGTTACAGAAAATGTCTGCAGTGGGGCCTTTGATATGAGGAATTCAACATGCCTTTATACTGTTCTTTTTTTTACTATGTCAATATAATCTTTTTTGTGAAATATTTTGGGAACTGGTGGTAGTTATGAAAAATGCATCCAAATGATGGGAAAATATACTTTATTGTAATTTATTAATTTATTGCCATAAATCACCTTTCAGAAATTTAAAACAAAGCCAAAATCATTCAACTACCAACACTTGAAGCGGCCCCACTCATATCCTACAACTGTGAGCAAAAACACATTATTTTTTTCTATTTTCTGAGTGAAGCTCAGGTATGCATGTTGGAGCTGTGTGTCTCTGTGTTGGTTTTTTATTGTGTGAGACTGTTGTGTGATTGAGAGACACTGCAGCATAAGCACTAGCCCAGTGGCCATGTTCAGCTGTTTATTGGCTCATGTTGTGCAGTCTCACAGTCCCTCCTCTCTGATTTCAGCTGTTGGAAGAAATCTGATCTAACTCAGACCTCTAGAACTAGTCTCTTGGTAATGAAGCACTTTGCACTAGCTGGCTGGTAAAAAACCTGAGAGGGATTATAAGTCATCTTTTAAAAACTCTGACATTCCCCAAGCTGTTAAAAAAGACATTATCGAGTGCAAGTGTGACACATTTCTCTTGAGTGTACCAGAACTCCTTTTGGGAGAGTGAGACCCCTTCTGTCAACTCAGATACTTCTAGTGAAGTCTATTGACAGGAGACCATGCCACACCTGATACCCAGCCCTCTATGTTTGGAATCATACATCATACAATCATCATAGTTCCATATATTACACACAACTTCTAGGGATAACACAACATGCAATACCAGATGCTTCTTTTGGACTATTTAGACCAGTGTCTTTAAACCAGGGGGTTATGGTCACAGGATTTTTATTGGTCACGGGTTACTGAATATATTAATGTTCATAAATATGCATATATTATTTTTTTTTGTGAACAGTATCAATATATATTAGCAATGCTATTCAGCAGATTTTGTGGTCTGAAACAAGTGACCTTGCCTACATTCTTCATCAGTAATGTGAGCAATATGACATTACGGAACAATGTGCATGATCTAATATAATTGCTAAACTATCTGCTATTATAGCAAATTAAGTTATTCCAGACCACATTTCACCAAAAAAGAATTTGCACTCAACTGTCTCAACTTGTCTCCACTGAAATAACTTAAACCATGACACAAAATGGAACCAGCTCAAAACCACTAATTTAGACTACAGCCTAATGCCGTTATCTTCACCAAGCTAAGCTAATCTGCACTGTGTTCATTGTCAATCTTGTCAATCGATTTGTGCAGTGAGCTTGAAATCATATGAAAATATGTTGTATTTTTCCATCAAAATTGAATGCTTATGGATACCTTTGTTACAGTTAAATATTGCTTTTCTCTGAGTTTGTCATTATTTTTACATTTGTGTAAAAGCATGCCATGCTACTTTTTTCTCAGTGTTAGGCGGAAATAGCATTTTGCCATGACAATAGTTTGTCAAAGTTGAAAGATGAATAGGAATAAGACATATAAAAAATGGATGGTCTTTAGTTCTAGATGGGAGGGGTTGAGGGTAGCAGAAGTGTGGGACAAAAAATTAATAACAATAAATAAATAAACAAATAAAAACCAACTTTGTTTGCCATGTTTAGACACAAACCAACTTTGTTTGCCATGTTTAGACTATCCCAACTTATCCTTCTTAAACTCATATCGACTGTGACTATATTTATCAATGTATTTTGCATAATTAGCATTAATTAACCTGTAAACATTGTCTCTTTTACTGTTCAAACTAGAAAGACCAAACCAACTTTGTTTCACATCGCAGCTATCCCAATGTAAAATTCTACAACCGTAATTGACTGACTATTTTAATTGGCCTCATTTGCATAACTAGTTAATTAAACATAAAAAACATAAAAAATCACTTCAACTGATCACGCTAGAGAGATGAAGATGTGGAGGTATACATGGAGGAGGCACCTGGACTACTTTATTGTCTCTTTCTCGGTTGTCCCGAAAATTAGAAAAGTTCTGATAGAAGATAGAGTGCTCCTGTGATTATCACTTTTTTAGCATCCACATTAATTCCACTGAATTTCCAAGGGGACAGGGCTACTGGAAAATTAAGTTCATAATTAAGACAAGGGAATTTATAACCAACTTCTTTCTAGATAACATCAGTACAGCCAATCCTTATATGGTATGGTACGCTTTCAAATTACTTTCAGAGGTTACACAATACAATACTCAGCTATAAAGAAAAAAGAAAACCTGGCAAAAGAGACTAAAATAAGAATGAGATAAAGGAATGAATTGCAGAAATAGATTACAATAAAAACTGTAAATAGAGGTTAATAAGTTAGAAGAGAAGCAAAAAGAAATAGAGGCACTATTGATGATGAAAAGAGAACAATGAAATATAACCTATTATAAAAATACAGCTAATTGGATTGAAAATGGGGAAAAATGCCCCAAATTCTTTCTAAATATTTTTGGAATGCAACAAGAAAATTCACTGAAAATGTCTCAGTCCTCCATGATTTGGTGACATTTTTAAGGAGATAGCAAAATATTTCTGGAAATGTTCTCCCTACAATTTCCACTTCATCCACTGAACATAGCGTACTGTAAGGATTTTTGGGGAGATAAAATGTAAAATTAACATCTGCACAGAAACATCAGGGAAAAGGCCTAATAATATTTAGTAAAATAACTTAAAAGAATCTGTTTAGTCATTTCAGACTGTTTCAGACCTGTTACCAGGTCTGAAATGACTCAATAGCATAATGACTCAATGGCATTGCTCAATGGCATAACAACGGAGTTGTATCTTACATTTTATGTACTGAGAGATGTACATTTACATACACACACAAGTACAGTGTGATGAATAAATAAGATAATGAATGAAGACAAAAACAAATATAATGAATTGTATTAATAGAGAGGAACAGTGCTTTGCAGGCCTGTGATGGCCGAGGAAACTAAGGTACAGGCTTATTTATGCAGACTTCTGTTCCCCTTTGAGTCTTGCATACCACCGATTCACAGCCAATACAATTACATATGTTTTTGCCGGTGCCTACTGCAGATAGCGGTGCTGTGGTCGGCGATGTCCATGTTAGTTTTGGGGTTGTTAGCGGGTGTGTGTCTGTGTGAGGTAGGTGTCTGTGGAGGCATGGGTAGCATTAATAATTAAAAGTAAACAGAGTTGAAATAATGCTAATATAGATGGTTTACAGATAGATCATGGTTCATGGCTGATCTACCCTCCTCCAAAAAAAGTTTTCTTGAATAGTTCTCTATTGCTTTATTAGTTAGTCTAATTTGCATATTTAGCCTTAATTAATCCTAAAACAGCAACTCTCAAGCAATTCAAGCTAGAGAGACCAAAACAATATATACTACATATTATACTACATTTACACTGTCCCAATTTAAAATTATTAAAAGTTTATTGAATATGACTATAGCACACAATAGTATTTGCATAAATAGCCCTAATTAACACTCTAACAATTCATGCTAGATACACCAAACAAACTTTGTTTTGCATGTATGGGCTATTCCAAATTAAACCTATTAATAGTGTGTTGTTACTACTGTTTATTTATTATTTTGCAGAATTAGGTTCACACCCAAAAGGTTCCTTTGTGGATGTGTAATCCTCGACCCTTTCCCAGTTAACCCCTCTCTATAGGGGAGCCCTCAGAGATGTTTCCCAGGGCGACCCCCAGAAGACTTTGGCCATTCCAATGCAGTCCTACATCAAATCCTAGCAAGAGACCGTTTACATGAATGGTGATGACCTATTCCTCACAGCTTCAGTTTGTATCCTGAGATTAGAGCAATACTACCAGGTATGTTGAAAAGCAGGGTAGTTCAGAAGAGGGGCAGACTGGATGGCACCGGTAGTATTGGTAAAGAATAAGCATGGCTCTTGGTTCTGTATAGACTACAGGAAGGTGAATGCAGTTACCAATGGATGCTTTCTCTTTCCCAAGCATATAAGAATCCCTGAGGAACCTAAAAGGGGCAGCGTGGTAGTCGACTCTATCTGGCCTGTTTGAGTTTAATTGGATGGTGTTTGGATTGTGGAGTGCCCACGCCAGGTTCTGTTATGCAATGCTGCTTGGGGGGGTTAGCAAACAACTTTCTACTGATTTACCCTGGATAATATTATAATGTTCTCCCCCTGTTTTAACAGCCACCTGTGACGAGTATTCGCTAAGCTCCACCCACACTGCCTGACGTTTCAGCCCCTGAAGTAAACCAGGAGGAAGTGTTGTATCTGGACCATCGACGGAGCACGTGGCAACTGATCCAGGGAGGCTGTGAGGGAGAGCAGGGTCCCCAGAACCATGACTAGCTTCGTTCATTAGTAGGTATTACCGCTGTTTCATTATGGCATTCTCTATAGTTGCAGCCCCTCTGAACCACTGACTGCAGGACAAGGCATGTGTGAATTTGGCATCCATTCAGTGGTCTCTGTGTCAACAACCATTTAAGGACATAAAGGGAACACTGTTCAATGCCTGGTTCTAGCCTATGCTGATTTAAGCATGTCTCTCCTGCTCTAGAAGGAAGACAGTACTGTCAAGTGTAAAGGGAAAAATAACAAGTGATTCCCATTGAGCTAAGCCAAAGCCTTAGCTCAATGGGAATAGAACATGCCTTAATACTCGTTCTCGCTCCCCAACTGCCCTTTATGCTTCTATCCTATGATCTCTCCCATCTACTAAATCTTCCTCCCTTCAGTCTCCTACCTCTTCCACCTCCATCTCCTGCTTTCCCCCACTCTCTCCAGATGATATCCAGCAGTTACTAATGTCTGGTCACCTAACAAAATGCCCACTTGAACCACACAAAAATGACAGATTGATACCTTCTGTCATTCCTTTCCAAGACAATTGAGTTTTACAGCAATCTCCTCTACCCTAACCAGTCAGGCTTCAAGATGGAGCACTCAACGTTACAGAATTTCTTTGCGATTCTCAAGCTAACTGTCCTCTGTTCTTATCACAAGTCGAGAGTTTGTATTGTCCTTTGATGTCCAGGCTAAAATGTGATCAGAATGGGGTGCAGGAGGGTGCCTGCAAACAGTAGCTTTTCTTTCAGTTTTGGTGGAAACGCAACATTAATGCTTAGCGTAGGCAACCAAAAATATTAAATAATGATAACTTACCATGTAATCCACTTGCTAACACCACACCATCTAGATGTTAGCAAGTGGATTCGCACACAAGCATCTCAGGTTGTTGTGTCTGTTACCATTGCTTACACAACTATAAAAAACATAATAGGCTAGAGAAACGATTTGGGATCGGTGTCACTGTTTAATCACTTGCATTGGAACTGATGCCGCGTACATCATTACATATAAATCAATGCATAATCACTTGTAGGTAGACTAATAACAGACTACGACGTGGAAGTAACGCTCCACATAAAATAGGTCCTATAGACTACAAACACTACACTTCTTCCCTGTTTAGTTTAATGTTATGTAACAAACTTATTTCAAATAACTAATAACCCCACCCCGTGTGTCCTATTTGTTCAGATTATAAATCTAGTCGTTGAGGTGGGTGTCTTGTTCTCTCAGGATAGCGGTCCTTGAACGACTTTGGACTTTGATCTGCTACTGATGCAACAGATACATCAGGTGGGCCTTCAGTCACGACAGAGCCCTTCCCTCTGTGGGAATCTGGGGTGTTGGAATCGTTGTTGTCTGGATTCATTTCTCAGGTAGATTAGGAGTAGATGTCACTTTCTCCCATACTTAGACATCCAATATCTGATCTACGTGAAGTCTCCAGAGGTTGTCTCCCACCTCGACAGTATACATTAGAGATCCTGTTCTGGTGGTGATTTTTCCAGGTTGCTATTTGGCTGTTCTGTAGTCTCATACAAGGACATCCTGGCCTACATTAAAATTTCTGGTCACTTTGTCATTCAAATGTCTGAATTGCTTGTTTTGGACTTCTCTCCGAACGTCAGGTCTAATCAGGTCCATGCGAGATCTCAAGTTTGATTGTTTGTTTGGTTGAATGAACCACATTCCTGTACATAAAGAGGCAATTGTCTATCCTGTGTTGTAGTGTAATGTTTTCCTTGTCCATGGCTTTGATGGATCTTTTGAAGGTTTGCACCATTCGTTTGGCTAAGCCATTTGTGCTAGGATGATGTGGCGCAGATGTAAAGTGCTTGATGCCGTTTTCCTTCATGAACAATCTGAATTCATCAGACGTGAACTGCGGTCCTTTATCACTGACGATCTGTTCTGGCAGGCCATTTCTGGAAAACAAGGTTCTTAGAATAATTGTGGTCTTTTCTGAAGTAG
Organism: Esox masquinongy; assembly: GCA_016801175.1. Lineage (NCBI taxonomy): Eukaryota > Metazoa > Chordata > Actinopteri > Esociformes > Esocidae > Esox > Esox masquinongy. Next base: position 108,546 of record JACXGI010000304.1, read on the forward strand.
TAGACTTCATATTAATCACTTCATTTCGAATGAGCATCGACTGCAATTAAGAACATAGAACCCATGAATGGCCCAGCAAAGTGAATGTGTACTCATTGCAATGGAGATGTTGGCCATTCCCATGGGTGTATAGGTGCTGGTGGTGGCGCATTTTGAATCTTCTGACATCCAGAACATCTTTTGGACAACTCCTCAATCTGTTTATCAATCCCTGGCCAACTGCGAGCGAGGCTTTTCATCTTTACAGTTCCTAGATGTCCCTCATGTAAAGCCTCAAGGAATCTAGTGCGAAGCTTTGGAGGAATCACCACACGTGATCCACACATCATCGTTCTCTGACACAGAGACAGCTGGTCCTTTCTGGCTGAGAATGCTGGATACATAGCATTTCCATGTTGTGGCCACCCTGTTACAGTAATTTCATACACCTTTGACAGCCTTGGGTCATTCCTGGTTTCTTTTTGAATTAGTGCATTGGTCACTGGGAGATGGCTGACGAATGTATTGTGAAACATCTCCAAGGAATCATTGGGTTTGGATTGTTTAGTCTCCACCAGAGACGTGATAAGCCATCAGCGTTTCCATGTTGGGTGGTTCGTTTGAATTCAATGTCGTACATGTGGGCTCCTAGGAAGAGTGCCCACCTTTGCAAATGAGCAGGGGTCATGAGTAGAACACCTTTTTGTGGGTGAAAAATTGAAACCAAAGGTTGGTGATCTGTCACCAGGGTGAACTGCTGACCGCAAAGGTAGTGAGTAAATTTCTTCACACCAAAAAAGTTGAAAAGGAAGGTTTTGAGTGAGGAACAGAAGGGTTAAAATTAGATACCACTGCAAATTGAACGCTTCTGTTCCTCAATCAAAACTTTCTTTTTCAACTTTTTTGGAAAGGAAAGAAAATGGTGCAGTGGTCTCTTAATTTTTTCTGTAGCTGTATATTTGTCAGACTTGACTGGCTGTATTCTTGTAATGTACTATAGCCAGTCATGTCTGAACCGCATATTGCCTCTTTAACAAGGGCCAGTGTAGACAAAATAGGAAATAACATCAAACATGCGCCACCATTTCAAGGTATGAGGTATGTTTTTTCTTATCCTTGAGTTATATGACCCCACCACAGATATGAATGTACATGTACACCACAGATCTCAATTTAAATGTATTGTGACCCTAGCACTGGATCCAGACCAAGTGCTAATGCCATTTAGTAAACGCCAGGTGGTGGTCATGGTTTGAGGACATGAGAATAGTTTTTTTATAGTTAATTGGCTACAAAATCAACATTCAGCGATCATCAGTTACCGTTTAATCTACTGGCTTGAATGCCATTGAAAACCTGTGGTTTAAATTATAATGGGCATATGAAAGATACAGTATCAAAAATACATTGTGTATGGATGAATGGTCTTAAATGTGTCCCAGTGTGTTCTCCAATCTCATAACTGTTTAGAAAAACTGTTTAGAAAAAGGCTCAGTCTTACAAAAGAGCATAATTTAGTATTGAAAACAGAGGTACAAACAATTTTCCTACTTTATCTTTTTGAGATTCATCGAATTGATTCTTATAAAAACATCTCTTTGAGCTATATCAATATAAAATATGTCCCTATATTTTATATAGCTCAGTATCTGTGTTATATAGTCTTGTTGTCTCATATTTAACAAGGTTTTCACACATTCTGGACCTGTGTCAATATTTATGATAGCAGGGTATGCTTTTTTCTATCAACACTGTTGAGATTTAAGAGGCATACAAACCTTTCTAGTCCAGTTATTTCCAGATCTGCTGACATCAAGTGACAATATGAACCAAGCCTTTCTCAGCTCTAGCTGAAGAGTACTGGTATAGCGTGTTTGTGGGAAACCAATGTAGTTGATGAAAAGTTTAGGTTTAGTTCAGGTTTACAAGAATCAATACCTCTGACAGGTTAACTCCATCATGATTATTGACTGAATTACCGTGTTCAAATATCTTTATTTGCAACCCTATTTCCAAAAAAGTTGGGATGCTGCGTAAAATGCAAATAAAAACAGAATGCAATGATGGGAAATCATTTATCCCTATATTAAATTGAAAATAGTACAAAGACAACATATCAAATGTTGAAAATGAGAAATGTTTGTTTTTGGAAAAATACACGCCAATTTTGAATTTAATGTCAGCAACACGTTTCAAAAAAGTTAGGACGGGGTGTGGTGTACCACTACGTTGCATCATCACTTTTTTTAACGACACTGTAAGTATTTGGGAACTGAGGAGACCAATTGCTGCAGTTTTGAAAGTGAAATGTATTCCCATTCTTGCTTGATATAGGATTTCAGCTCATCAACAGTTCGGGGTCATTTGTCATATTTTTCATTTCATAATGCGCCAAATGTTTTTAATGGGTGACAGGTCTGGACTGCAGGCAGGCCAGTGTAGCACACAGACTCTTTTACTACAGACCCATGCTGTTGTAATACATGCAGAATGTGTTTTGGCATTACTTTGCTGACATAAGCAAGTCCGTCCCTGAAAAAGACGTCATCTGTATGGCAGCATATGTTGCTCCAAAATCTGTATATATTGTTCAGCATTAATGGTGCCTTCACAGATGTGCAAGTCACCCATGCCATGTGCACTAATGCACCCCCATACCATCATGGATGCTGGCTTTTGCACTGTGCCCTGATAACTAGTCGGATGGTCCCTCTCCTCTTTAGTCTGGAGGACACAGCATCCATGATCCCCAAAATAATTTCAAATTTTGATTAGCCAGACCACAGGACAGTTTTGCACTTCACCTCAGTCCATCTTAAATGAGCACATTTCTGGATCTTGTTTATATATGGTTTCTTCTTTGCATGGTAGAGTTTTAACTTGTACTGTGTTCACAGACACAAGATCACGGCCATCCGTTATAGGTTTTCGGCCTTGTCCCTTGCATATAGAGATTTCTCTGGATTCTCTGCATCTTTTAATGGTATTATGTACCATAGATGATGAGATCCCCAAACTCTTTTCAATTTTATGTTGAGAACCGTTACTCTTAAATTGTTGCACTATTTGCCCATGCAGTCTTTCACAGAGTGGTGAACCCCCCCCCCATCCTCACTTTAATTGCCCCGGTCCCAACTTTTTTGAAACGTGTTGCTGGCATCAAATTCAAAGTGAGCATATATTTTTCAAGAAACAATAAAATGTCTCAGTTTCAACAGTTAGTATGTTGTCTTTGTACTATTTTCTATTGAATATAGGGTTTAAATGATCTGCACATCATTGCATTCTGTTTTTATTAGCATTTTACACAGCGTCCCAACTGTTTTGGAAACAGGTTGTAAATTAAAATTACAATGACATTTTACGCAGAAAAGAGTGAACATTTCTCCAACATTCACACCGTTCTATACATTTGTGTGGAAGGTTTTTTATTTACTAAACATTTCACGATCCAATTTCCTTTAGTTTACTTTAAATTGTGGTTTGGATCAATGAGTGGGTAACAAAAAAGTGATTTTTTAAAATGACATTACAATATCTGACAGCTACAGTAGTATACAAGCTCCCTCTCCTGGGTGGATTTCAATGTCACCAGTCCTGCTTCTGAAAAGAGAGGTATTTTTACCAGAAGACTTCACCGTTGATAGTCTAGTCACAGTCAAAGTCAAAGTTGGGCATTGGCAACAGTATTAAACATCTACACGTATTTAGAAAGAACAATTTTCTGTTACAGCTTCAAATGCTAGCATAGAACATAGAGAAACACGCACACTGTCATGCTGGATCCATTACTTCTCAAGGGAGTGTCATATGTAAACCACTAGACAGTACCTGATTAATTGATTTGGTGATAGTGTTTTTCTAGTTTTCCATGACCAGAATATTCTCCTGTGTAACACAGAGAATATGGAGACAAAGGTTGTTACGCCTGAAATAGCGAACTATGGCAGCTATCCTGTGTGAACACGTGGCTTTTGAAAAGCAATTGAATATGGACTGGAGTGGATTGCAGCCAAGCCTTGATATTTGGGACATGCTTGAACTGGCCCTCGAGCGCATTGCTCATTGAAGCGACCACCCTTCACTCAGTGTGTAGTCTGCTTATTTGAAAGGGTCTAAGGGGCATTTGTACAAGAAGAGCATATTCAGAAATATCAAGGACACTTAATCTCATTGCCCAAATATGTTTACTGTTCAAACAGTGGTAATTAAATACAACAGGAATTTCCAAATATTTCCCATTCTACTAATCTAAACAGATTTGAAACTACTCCATACTTGGAACTCTTTCCCAAACTTAAAATTATTGTGATTTTTTTTGTATGACATCATATGCCGTTTTGGTGATGAACAGATACTTATATGAGAATTATTCCACCAATTTTTTGTCTTTCATGTTATTTCATAACAATACAGGTGAAATAACTATAATGACTATAAAGTGCGGAATAATGTAACAGGGTTGACCCTAACAGGGTTCAAGATTTTATCTTAAATCTGCCGTAACTCTCTCTTGACAGAAGGAATGGAAGCATTTTGTATGTAACAGGGAGTGGCAATTGAATGCAAGCTTCACAAAAATGGTGGATGATTTAGATGTAGCGTGAAGGTTAGCAGGGTTAGAAAACAATTGCATTCTAAAACACCTAAAGGGTTTATTATCTCTCTGACATCTCTGTTTGAAGCACAAAATAAATAAAAATATTTGAACAATATTGTCACTTACAGCATGTTCAGGACATAATTAAAGAAAAAGAACAGGCACATATACTGTATTTTTCAATTTTAGAGCATGGATTTGATCATATGTTTTGGGCTTCGTTCAACCAACACTGCACATTGCTATTTACTTATATACAATTATACAAAATAGTTTTGGCTCTTAGCATCTTTCTGTCAAATACTGTACTACTGAGGTAAAAAGAGTATCAAATACTACTGAGGTAAGAAGAGTATTTATATAGTATGACTGCATACCGAGTATTAAATAACTCAGCACATATCGTCATGCCCTCTATGAACTTATTTGCCTTGATGAGTTCAAGAGAACTGACCACAGCCCTGGGTCAACAGCTTTATTCGATGGCTTGATTGGTAAATGCACAAATATAACAGCTTCGATAGGAGAACCAACTCCTACATTATCTGGAACTTCCACACTTTATTTGAGACAATGAGGAAAGAGCAGCTGGCTGTGTACTAACACATGTTGTAGCGGTACATTTACACTGGAGGCAGCAGCTTGGACTGAGGGACCACCGGTATAGAAATGTGGCTTTTGTTCTAACCCAGTGTTTCTGAAATGTTTTCCTTGAGAGTTACTGTTGCTGAATCTAATTATTCTTAGAATTTGATTTCCAACTAACTGTGCATCAACTGGACACTAAATACTGAATATATTTACTATATTAACTATGTATATGTTTTTAGTTACGGGCATAAACTATTATTTGTGAACTCCTTATTGACCATTTCTAAATGAGAATGCCTACAATCTAAAGACGACTATACTCTTTTTCTAATGTGATTTTGAATTTTGAATGGCTACAAAAACGTGGATTTGCTAAAAAACACTGTGTAATGTATCTGTACAACAAACTACATCTGGGTTCTCCAATAAATTTAAAGTCACATTTTCAAGATTTTCACTTTTCATGTATCCATTAATATCCAAATATTATACTGACATTTAGACTAACCAAACAAAATACTAAGAAAACATAAGAAGCACATTCAATATCCTCGTAGAACAACCTAATTTAAACTGTAGCCACCCCCCAAAAAAACAATTGATCACTAACCTTTAAAAGGTGAAGAGCATTCAACACTGCGCTTGCATACAACTTTTTGATATATTTTTATAATTTTAGTTTTGTTTTCAATGTGATTTCTTTATTGACTTTAATGGGATACTGTCATATCCTTTTCAAATCAACTTTGATTCACATAGTTATTCTATTCCAACTTGAAATCCTTAAATGTGTATTGACAACAATAATGTATACTTGCACACAGGTGCATAATCAATTCACCCCAAAACAGTATCTCCTGACACTTGAGGTTCCACACCTACTTTTTTCCACACATTATACTCCTTGCGCTATGAGTCATGTGGGTCGCATCAGCCAGGCTAAATCATATTAACTTAAAATGCTTTAACGTGTATTGCCTATGATGAGATACATTTGTATAATCTGCATTAATTTACCCTAAATGTAACGTCTGCACCGCGTGGCACAGCTGCTCTCCCTCCTCTCCGGCGTTCCACCTCGCCGGTGTACTAACCACTGGCTTGAGACAGATGGCAGCAGCGCTGCCTGACACACTTGTTCCCCATCACTAATCAGTTGCCTATACACAGCTCTGGAAAAAATTAAGGGACCACTCCTAATTTTTCTTGAATCAGCATCTCTACATGTATGGCAGCCATTCCATTCCAGTGTCTGTTAAATTCCAACACAGGCACACCTCATTTTCCTTAATGAGGTACTGATTAGGTAATTACCTGAACCAAATCTAATTTAACGAGGACCACTGCTGTGGTCATCACTATCCTCTTGCAATAGAACCAGCTGGATGGCAAAAACAGTGCAAGTAGTACCTCAAAGGTAATTTGAATAAAAAAATAACTATTCAGCATGACAAAAGAGTTGAAAAGCTTTGAGTGAGGAAAAGAAGGGTTAAATTCTGGTTTTACTGGCAGGGGGATACAGTGAGCGTCAGGTTGCTTCCATCCTGAAAATTTCAAAGACGGCGGTTCATAAGAACAAGGTCAAACAACAGACATTGGGGACAACAAAGCTACAGACTGGCAGAGGGCGAAAACGACTGTCCACTGACCGAGATGACCGTCAACTCATTCGAATGTCACTCAACAACTGTAGGATGACAAAAAGAATGGCAAACAGCAGCTGGGGTGAAGTGCATGGCGAGGACAGTTTGAAACAGAGGCAGGGCTGAAGTCGTGCAAAGCTAGAAAAGAGCCCTTCATCAATGAGAAGCAAAGAAGGGCCAGGCTGAAGTTTGCAAAAGACCATAAGGATTGGAACGTAGAGGAAAGGAGTAAGGTTGTCTTCTCTGACAAGTCAAATTTTCAGCTTTGCCCGACATCTGGTCGTCCAATGGTTAGACGGAAACCTGGAGAGGCTTTCAAGCCCCAATGTCTCGCACCCACTGTGAAATTTGGTGGAGGATCGGTGATGATCTGGGGATGGTTCAGCAAGGCTGGAATCGGGCAGATTTGTCTTTGTGAAGGACGCATGAATCAAACCAAGTACAAGGTTATCCTGGAAGAACACCTGCTTCCTTCTGCTCTGACAATGTTCCCCAACTCTGAGAATTGTTTTTTCCAGCAGGACAATGCTCCATGCCACACAGCCAGGTCAGTCAAGGTGTGGATGGAGGACCACCAGATCAAGACCCTGTCATGGCCAGCCTAATCTCCAGACCTGAACCCCATTGAAAACTTCTGGAATTTGATCAAGAGGAAGATGGATGGTCACAAGCCTTCAAACAAACTGTTGTTGTTTGTTCTCCTTTCCTTTTGATCTTTTTTTCGTTTTTTCATTTTTCGTTCACTATCCTCACCATATGTCCCGGGATGAGCTAGGGCAGGCATGATGGGGAGTCCAGGCTTCCTGGACGTGCCCTGGAGCTCGAGGATGGACTCCGTGCCATGGAGGGACAGATCGCTCTATTAGTTACAGTTCTCAGCGAAATGATATCTCACCTGGCAGCATGACCAAGAGAGGAGAACCCTGTTGAGCCGGCTGGAGCGGCGGTGCCTCCTCCTTTCGCTCGTGTGGAGTCTACCTGCGCCCAGGAGAGGGAACTCCGGAGAGCACTGCCTGAGAAATACGACAGCAATCCGAAGGGTTGTAGCGGTTCCCTTCTACAATGTGAATTTCGGGGACCAACCGGTCTCCAACTATGAGAAGGTAACCGCTATGATCTCACTTCTTATTGGGTGCGCCCTCAAATGGGCAACGGCACTGTGGGATAGCAGGTCTGGGGAACTGAGGGTGTTCTCCAGGTTCATGGCACAATTCCGTGCCGTTTTTGACCACCGTGCTGAGGGTAGGGATGGGGGCGAGCAGCTTTTGTGCTTGAGGCAGGGGAACAGCTCGGCCTCATTGAATGCACTGAGATTCCGGACGGTGGCAGCGTCTAGTGCGTGGAACGAGCCGGCTCTGAAGACTGCCTTCCGCAAATGTTTGCGCGCGGAGGTTCAGATGGAGCTGGCGTGTGCGAAAGCGGTTCCATGTCGCTGGACGCCTTCACTGCCCAGGCTATTGCCATTGATACGTGGCCCACGTCCGTGCTGTCCTGCAATGTCTGTTAAAACACCACCTGTACATTTATGTTTTCTACACCCCTAACATCTCCTTCCTCGGATACCACTTCACTCTGGAGGGAGTGCGGATAGAAGAGCTGAAGGTGGAGGTGATGAGGTCATGGCCAGTACCGAAAACCATCAAGGAACTCCAGAGCTTCATCGGGTTCCCACCTTCTACTGCCGATTCATCTGAGACTTCAGCACCATCACAGTGCCACTCACGTCATTGTTGAAAGGCCAACCTCAATGTCTCCGCTGGACCTCGGACACGGAGAAGGCGTTTCTCGACCTGAAGGCCAGGTTCACCAACACTCCTCTCCTCAAGCACCCTGATCCCCTCAAACCCTTCACGGTCGAGGTAGATGCATCTGAGGTCAGGTTGGGGGTGGTCCTCTCCCAGCAGCACGGGAACCCACCCCAGCTGCACCCGTGCGCCTATTATTCCTAAAAGCTGCTGCGGAGAGGAACTACAACGTGGGCGAACGGGAGCTACTGGTGGTGAAGTTGGCCTTGGAGGAGTGGAGACACTGGCTAGAGGGCACCTGGGAGCCGTTCACTGTCCTGACCGACCACAGGAACCTCGAGTGTGTCAGGGCAGCATGGCATTGGTGGCCTGGTATAGGGAGGACTGTGCGGCACTACGTCCTGTCGTGCGCCGTGTGCGCACAGTCTAAGGCACCGCGAACGGCTCCAGTGGGGAAACTACATCCTCTCCCAGTGCCTCAGCGGCCCTGGTCACACCTGTCGGTGGACTTCCTCACAGACCTACCACCAGCAAAGGGGAAAACGACCATCGCCATGGTGGTGGACAGGTTCTCCAAAATGTTCAGATTCATCCCACCACCCGGCATCCCCTCTGCCCTCCAGGCCGCAGAGATAATGTTCCAGCAGGTTTTCCAGCTGTATGGACTTCCGGAGGACATCGTGACGGACCGCGGACCCCAATTTACATCCTGGGTCTGGAAAGCCTTCATGTCCAGGCTGGGGGTGGCGGTCAGCCTCACATCTGGGTATCACCCTCAGGCTAACGGGCAGGCGGAGCGCACTAGTGAAGAACTGGGAAGTTTCCTCCGGTCCTACTGCATGGACAAGCTTTCTCCCCTGGGCGGAATACGCTCAAAACTCCCTGCGCCATTCCTCCACAGGTCTAACCCCCTCCCAGGTGGTACTCGGTTTCCAACTGCCGCTGTGCCCCTGGGTGGGGAGCTCCAGCCACTGGCAGGTGGCGACAACTGGAGCCGCGTCTGGGGGGGGTACTGTAACGTCTGCACCGCGTGGCACAGCTGCTCTCCCTACTCTCCGACGCTCCACCTCGCCGGTGTACAAACCACCGGCTGGAGAATGATGGCAGCAGCGCTCCCTGAGAATGCACCTGTTTCCCATCACTAATCAGTTGCCTATATATGTGTTTGTGTTACCATTACACCCCACGGACTATTGTTTGTTTGTCGCTTCTCCATGAGGTGCTGTTGTTTAAACCTATAGAGAAAGAGACTATTGAGACCTGATTTTGTTTTCCTTTCTTTTTTGCCTCACCTTTACGCACTAGCACCATCACACTAAAACAGTATCTCTTGAACCTTTCAAACTAAAGAGAGCCAACCAACAACATTTCACCTGTTTAGGCTATCCTAACTTAAAATGTTTAAACGTGTATTGACTATGACAATATACATTTTAATTATTTTGAATGGTTTGCATTAATAAACCCTACTACAGCATCTCTTGAACTGTTCAAGCAACTTTGTTTCACATATCCCATCTTAAATTGCTGAACGTGTATCGACTCTTATGAGAAATATTTGCATAACTGCTGTTAGTTAACCCTAAAACAGGTTCAAATACTACTGAAACATTCAAGCTAAAGAGACAAGGATTAACATGTGTGGAGCAAAAAAGGAATTGCCCAACATCCATGGCATACATCTGAGAAATAAGGTGGAGAGGGTTTTATAGTTTGGGGATGTATTACTGACACTGGAACTGGCCTGGTTAATCTCCAGATTTAAATCCAATTGAACATGTCTTTAACTTGCTGATAAAACTAAAAGCAAAAATATGTAAAAACTAAATAAGAACTGAAGATGAGTGCAGTACAGGCTTGGCAGAGCATTACCAGAGAAGATACCCAACATACGGTGGGGTAAATAGATTGCAGACTTCAGGTAATTATTGCATCACAAAGGATCAAATACTAAGCTGGAACATCTGTCCCAACACTTTTTGTGCCCTGAAATAGAGATAATACGCATATTAAATGGTGAAACCAATGTGAATGTAAACACCTCAAATAAAAACTAAGATTCTTTATTTTAACCTCATAGTATTCAAATCCTTTGGAGTATGCAGCCTTAATAAGAAATATATGATTACTGTCCTGATCATTAGAGAGGACATGGCATTTAAGACCCCCTGACCAATCGAGTGTGAGCTTGTCACATTCCATGTGTTGTGCATTTAACTATAAACAGAATATAACATAATAATAATAACATATTGTTTCCACCCCCAATTTAACAGTAACTATACAGAAGAAGTAGCATCCATATGACCTACATTTACAAAGTGTCCTAATCTCCCATTTTGTTTACACTGTATCCGTTAAACATTGCATTGGAATGTTATGGGAACAGCTTAACTTCCACTGAGTTATGTCCGTGTTTAAACAGCAGCCTGAGGGGTTAACATATGCTACAACACAGCACCTGAGTAGAGGCGCCAACTCCCCTTTTCACCCCTCATCCTTCTTCAAGAAAACCTATAGGGAAAAAACTGAACAATGAATGAACCAAGGGTTTGGAAGGGTTTCGCAACATCAGCCTGGTATGGGGTAGTTTGTAGCATTTATGAAGGGGTTGGGGGCAATTCCGTTTCAATACCGTACAGTTCATGTAAAACCAGTTCTCTTGAATGCTTTTTGATGAGGAGCAATTGGAATTTAAATTGGAGTTTGGTTCACCTTTTGAATTCACTGGCACTGAAATGAAATTGACCTAAATTCTGTCATTTGCTGTTTTTTAACCATGTTTGATCTCTTATGTTAACCATGTTTGCACTCTGTGACCCTCTGTGAACCATCTCCATGTTTGCACCCTGTGACCCTACACTAACCGTACCCACCTGCCTACCGCATAGTACTGCCTCTCTGGGTCCTAGTTGCACTACTCTGCTTGTACTACTGGACTGTAACACTGCTTTGCAAAGTCTGATAAGGACGTTTTCAGTTGTTACATGTACATGTCTCCCTCTGGAACCTCATTGCTGCTACTGTATCCCTGCGTTTCATTTGCACATGCTACCTGGCACCTTCAATTTGCCTTCCTTGTACATTTAGAATTGCCATTTGTACTTGCATTTGCCTTCATTGCTCATTCATACATCCCACCTATAACATACATTGTTCTTAATTGTTTCACTTCTTAATTGTTTCACATCTTATATTTGCATATCTGGTTAGTTGCCAAATGCATTTCGCTGTACTGTACTTGTACTTGTTCAATGAAAATAAAGTTGAATCTAATCTAAGTTACTTGTTTCTTGCAAAGTTTGGTATCCCACAGCTGCCATCAACAGTACAATTTAGAATATTGGAGGAATGCCTGCTTCATCAGTGCAAATGTGTATTAAAAGTCAAATAAATGAACTCAATTTCTGGCACAGATGAGTAAACCTCTACCTTCCACTAAGAAAAGCAGTGGCACCCTCTGCTGGTTAGGTAATGAAGAGACAGCAGCTCTCTTGCCCCTTTTACCTTTCATTGAATTGAGCCGACTAAACAAAGGCTATCCCGTCTGGTCCAAATCGACAGAAGGTCTACTGTGGCACAAGTCACAGAAAGGTTTCATGACACATTGCATCACAACCTGCTGCATATGGGGCTGTGTAGCTGTAGACCGGTCAGAGTGCCCATGATGACCCGTGTGACCACTGTTGAAAGCGCCTACAATGGGCACTTGAGCATCGGATCGAGTGGACGTTTCAAGTTTCAAAGTTTATTTGTTAAATGCACCGAATAATACAGCATCATCCTGCACATTAAAATTCTTGTGACATTGCACCTGACATCTACGTAGTAAGAATTTAGAAAAATATAAGAAGCAAAAATATAGCAAAAAACTAAGCGATAATATGCATAACACATGACACAACCCATTGTTACAGTCTCGATTGTTTTTGTGGTTTTCCTGGAGCGTAGGCCCTCACATCGCCCGGATATAAAAGCAAGGGATGACACACCACTTATATGGTATTGTGTTTGTCGGCCTGTATTTTGTGTCTTTTTTGTGTGAGTTTGTGTGATTGAGTGTGAAATTATGCATTAGGAAAAAAAAGGGAAAAAAGAGGGGGTGCAGAAATGACGCTAATAATGACAGTGTTCATCATTGACTTGGTTGACGTTAATGAGTGATCTGCACAAACAAAAAAACTAAAAAAATGTGACATGGTACCCGACATCTATTTAGTAAGATTTTAGAAAAATATATAAAGCAATAATATAGCAAAAAACTTAAGCGATAATATACATAACACGTGCCACCTACCTAAACATCGTTGCAGACCAGGTACACCCCATAGAGGCAATGGTTTTCCCTGATGGCAGTGGCCTCTTTCAGCAGGATAATGCTCCATGCCACACTGCACACATTGTTCAGGAATGGTTTGAGGAACATGATGAAGAGTTCAAGGTGTTGCCCTGGCCTCCAAATTCCCCAGATCTCAATCTGATTGAGCATCTGTGGGATGTGCTGGACCAACAAGTCCAATCCACGGTGGCTTCACCTTGCAACTTTCAGGACTTGAAGGATCTGCTGCTAATGTCTTGATGCCAGATACCACAGGACACCTTCAGGGGTTTTGTAGAGTCCATGCTTCTGCAGGTCGGTGCCATTTTGGCAGCACGCGGAGGACTAACAGCGTATTAGGCAGGTGGTCATAATGTTTTGGCTCATCAGTGTACATTCAGTTATCTTGCGCAACATTTGCCCCTCTCTTGACCTATTTTATGTTTGACATCTCTGCTACATGAGGGAACAGGTATACGGTCATTGGTTGATTCCCCTTTATGCTTCCGCTAGGACCGCACTTAAGACTGTTTGAACAATTTATATTGTTGGCTATAGGAGGAATGTGGTGTGTCAGTAACGAAGTAGAGGAATAATCAAAGGCCTGCACTCTTTGAGGCTGGTTTTGTGCATAAATCTTAAACCTTGTCCTGGGCAAAAAAAAATCTAGCTAAATGGAAATCCCCATTGTGCTTGATTTTTTAGTCCAGGACTAGGGATAATCTGTTTTCGCTAAACAGACCCTTTATATTTCCCATCACAGAACACATTCCTCCCATAAGAAACCCCTCTGTGTTAGACTAGGGGCTTAAATACAACAGAAAATTATGTATCCTAATTGGGCCCAACCTCTCACTTGTCTATGCGCAAACAAGACAAATGAATAAACCTGTGTTAAAACAGTACTAAAAACCATACTCTGTCAAGACCATACTTAACATCTTTCGAAATATATACTTTTATTATATACTTACAGTATTTGGAGTTTGTAAATGACAGAGGACTTTCTGCCGGAAGCATAGGGTTTACACAGTGCAGGGTCATTTTTGTTTCCTTAAACCTCTTCACAAACAACCTGTCAAGAGAAGCAACTTTAGACGCATTCCATGTCAATGACATGGTCAGACATGTCCTTATGTCAGTGAGATGAGCAGACAGGTCCTTATGACTACAATTTGTAAAACAAATGTCCACCTTCATAGCAAACAGATTTTCTCACCTCCCAAGGTTAACTTAGGAAAAATGACTACAAAAGTTGCCAGTTTAAGAAAAAAATTTAATATCAAATCAGCCATACATCCCCTTGTGACAGGGCAATGAAAACTTGTGCACAGATGCCAAGGAAAATGTAATGGAAGCTTAGGAAAAAAAAAAAGATAAAAATGTTTTTTTATCAGACAGCAAGGTTGACACCAGTAAGTCACTGCCTTGGAGTTAACACGAGACCAGAGTTTAAATCCTGCCCGGGGATTAGCCCAGGGGTCCCGCACAATTGGCCAGCACTGACTGGGTTTGGGATGTTAGTAATCAAATATAGTTGCTCTAGTGACTCCTTGCGGCGGCTTGAGTTATGATATGAAATACTATATCATGGAAATTTGAGACATTTTTTGTAATTTTAAAAAAAAAATGTGTAAGTAACACCTGAGCAGGGTCTACATCTGGCATGCAGAGGAAAAGACAGCTAGGTTTGAGATACTAAAAAAAATGAAAAATTACTTTAACAAAATGAAAAATAACTTTTAACAACCACCATCGGTTTTTTTTGACAATTATAATTATAAAAATCTTTTGCTACTTGGCTCAAATCTAGGCTACTTACAGACAAATCTAACAAAAAAATATGATTAGTCTCTGTCTAAAAACGAGCAAAAATATAATTCTACTCCAAACACACCTTGCAATCCTGCGTCTAACAGCCGCAACCAGGCAGAATTCTTTAGGACCCAGGAAGAGTCGTTTGCGGTCCTTCGTCACATTGCGATATGGGAATATCTCAATGTCATCCTCTTCGCATCCTTTTTCCTTATCCTTGTCACCATATTAAATCCATTGGAGGGTAGGTAGAGGGGCGGTACCTTGGGCTTTCTCATCCAATGGGTTTTGAGAAGGGAATGAGTACAGAGAAGTGAGGACGTGAGCAGTACAACATTGAGCTTTCAAATTTTGGGTAACTTTTCCACAAGTTGTCTCTACCAGCAAAGAGCGGAGAGTCAGCTGTTTAACCGGCTGGAAGTGTTAGTGTGAAACTGCGGAAAGTATTACCCAAATATCCCATGTAGCCTTTCAGCTTTGTCATTATACGCAGAAATGAAAACGAGGTATTTGCATCTGTCTATACTTAATTAGGATAAAAATAAATAGAAAAACATAATTACTGTAGCTTCTCTAATATACGATGTGCTACGCTAGTTGCAGGTGTTTCGCATGGTTGGAGACCCTAGTTTGCAGTGTTCTCGTTGTTCTGGCCCCAGCAGAATCGCAATGGGCAGGTAAGTGCATTTCGAAAAACTTGGATATTTAACAGCCGACATGTCTACTACTTATTTTGTTAACTTGAACTATGCTGTTGCCGTGGAGTGATGCGTTTGTATACCTTTACTGTTGCCACGTAAGTTGTTATAAATCCGTAAAATTTTGAAATGCAACATTTCAAGCAGTTATAGCTTTTCCTTAGTGGCGTTGTAATGCTACTTACGATAATCCCTCTGGTAAAGGTGACACAGGTTACCGGTAATGCAGTCAGGGTTGTATGTCCCACCAGTATGAAGCCAAATTCATTCATGTGATTTAATGAAGACACGTTTTTGGGAAATGCTGTTTCTAGTTTAACTGGGTGTGAAATAATGTTACCAACTTCAGTTATTGGAAACTTTGCAGGGACCTTGGATGTGCTCGACATGTATCTGTGAAATGTGGATAGCTTTCAAGTCAAGATTTAATTTATGAGCTACATTACATCATTGAAGAAAAGAGTTGCAGGTGTAAGGCCTTCTTTTCCAATCAACCCCAGGCTCTATGTTTCAACTTGCTAGCATTTCTGATTAAGTCATTCCAAAAATACTTGAAGTTATTCATGAATTTGTATCTATAGAATTATTTGGAGTAATGATTGTTAACAATTTACATTTGTCTGTGAAAGTAGACATGAAAAACAGATCAAAGCTAATGCCAAAATATCATAAAATGTAATTTATTTTTTATTGGTAATTTAGCAAATGCTCTTATCCACAGCGACTTACAGTAGTGACTGCATACATTGCCTGCACACATTTTCATACTGGCCTTCAGTATGAATAAAACCCATAACCCTGGTTTTGCAAGTGCCATGCGCTTATCAGTTGAGCCTCCTGGATTATGAAGAAATTGCATGAAAATCCACCAAATTATTGCTTGTCCAGCAAGTGTCCTTAGGCTAAATTCATTGATAGACTGGGTGGATATATTATTTTTAATATGGTGACGCTGTTTAGAAGCCAACACTGTTCATCTAAACTTCCTTTTGAATTCTACCAATTGATGTATGTGGAATAGCTTTGATCTGTTGTTCAGTTTTCTGGGTTCAAAGTCTGCCCACAGAACTCACATTCCTTCACTGTTTGGCCAGTGTCTTGCATCCTATCCATCCATAGATTGGGAGTGGGACTCTGAGTGTGGTAAAGACCTGCAGTGTACACTGTTCTTGAGAAAGTGTTTCAGAAAACAGTAGGATGCACCCTATTTCAACACTAAATTATTTATATCTGAAGCTTATTGCCATCCTATTTTTAATTTAGTCGATTGGATTGTGCAGCTGTGAGATGGGAAGCAGGGAGAAAATGGAGATGCCTTCCATGAATATTTGATTGATGGCTATTGCTGTGGTTGCCTTGACATTAACATGCAGTACGGGATCTGAATCACAACCAATTTGTAAGATATTGCTTAATGTTGGACTAGTAACATGTCATACAAATCACAAAATCTCATATGAAATGGATGACGTGGTATGTAAAAACCAATGACCAGTATTTGGTTTTTGAGCACTTCTTTCAAAAACTATTGGCTAAAATGTCATAAAGGTTCTGGAGCGTCACTTAGAAGGCATGCCTACCCCCTTAGAAACAATTCTGGTGCCTTGTGGTTAAAGTCAGAGCTTATGTGGTTTCTAAAGACCATAAATCTGAATGTCTAGAATTTGACGTTAAGATGAATTTACATGCCACTACCATCAAGGCAAAACAGTACATGTATTCTGGAACCTACAGTTAGGTCCAGAAATATTTGGACACTGACACAATTTTCATAATTTTGGCCTTAAAATACTCCTGGGTTATTTTCACAGTATGTTTTGGGTCATTGTCCATCTGTAAAGTGAAGTGCCATCCAATCAACTTCGCTGAATTTAGCTGAATCTGAGCAGAAAATATATCCCTATACACTTCAGAATTCATCCGGCTGCTTCTGTCACATCATCAATAAACAATAGTGACCCAGTGCCATTGGAAGCCATGCATGCCATCATACTGCCTCCACCGTGTTTTTCAGAT
Source organism: Esox masquinongy (assembly GCA_016801175.1). Taxonomy (NCBI): domain Eukaryota; kingdom Metazoa; phylum Chordata; class Actinopteri; order Esociformes; family Esocidae; genus Esox; species Esox masquinongy. Next base: position 125,951 of record JACXGI010000304.1, read on the forward strand.
GATGTGGTATGCTTTGGATCATGAGCCGTTCCAAGCCTTCGTCATACTTTTTTCTTCCCATTATTCTGGTACAGGTCGATCTTAGTTTCATCTGTCCAAAGAATGCTTTTCCAGAACTGGGCTGGCTTTTTTAGATGTTTTTTAGTAAAGTCTAATCTGTATTTTCTATTCTTGAGGCTTATGAATGGTTTGCACCTTGTGGCGAACCCTCTGTATTTGCTCTCATGAAGTCTTCTCATTATGGTAGACTTGGATAATAATATGCCTACCTCCTGAAGAGTGTTCTTCTCTTGGCAGGATGTTGTGAAGGACTTTTCTTTACCATGGAAAGGATCCTACGATCATCCACCACTGTTGTCTTCCGTGGATGACCATGGCCTTTTTGTCTTGCAGAGCTCACCAGTGCATTCTTTTTTTTCTCAGAATGTACCAAACTGTTGATTTGGCCGCTCCTAATGTTTCTGCTATCTCTCTGTTGGAATTTATTTTTTGCAGCCTAAGGATTGCCTGTTTCACTTGCATTGAGAGGTCCTTTGACCGTATGTTGTGGGTTCACAGCAACAGATTCCAAATGCAAATGCCACACATGGAATCAACTCTTGACCTTTTACCTCTTTAATTGATGAAGAAATAATGAAGGAATAGCCCACACATGTCCATGAAACAGCTTTTGAGTCAATTTTCCAATTACTTTTGATCCCTTGAAAAAGAGAGGGCTACATATTTAAAGCGCTGTAATTCCTAAACCCTTCCTCCAATTTGGATGTGAATACCCTCAAATTACACCTGAGAGACTGCACTTTAAACCCATTTTTGTTATTTAACTGTGACTTGAATATATTTTGGTAAACAGACAAAATAACAAAACTTGTGTCAGTGTCCAATTAATTCCAGACCTATCTGTACATCCTACTACTATCCCCTAACATTAAATGGGAATATGGAAATTTTAGAAAAGTCTAGAATTCAACATATATTTGTAATTCTAAACATTGGCCTAACTCTATATATAATTACACATAATGTTATAGTAATGACCAAAATTATGTGATTCAAAGCCTTTCTGCTTGGCACTGAACATTAAGGAGATTGAGATGGAATGGGGGGGGTCTGTGATGGACTGCATCCATAGACTGCATCCATAGATTGTACTGTATGTATGCATTAAGCTGTCATAGCAACAGATGATAAGCTCCTTTCCTATGCTGAGCTCTAGCAGAATTTTAGTGCAAATGAGTTCATGTAGGCTAACAAAGACTTGCAGATAGAGATATATTTGAAATGAATACCACTGTTTTTCACTTCACCCTGTTGGCAGCAAATGCCTCAAATGCTCACATTCCAGTAAAAAAAGCAACAACGCCTTGAACGGCTTGGAGCTTTTTGGAGGATTGTTAGTTTGGTAAATCCTGCATGTCTTCGATTCTGTCTGGAAGTGCAAGAGTTAAATGGCTGTGTTTCCTTGGCTTGGACAGGAATGAGGAATCCCCTTTGTCCTGTGATGGTTGCTTTTCTCCTGGTGTGGTTGTGTCTCCAGGCTGTTTGGCAGACAGGAGAAAGGCAACGGCTGTTAGGGGACACCCTGCCAGCCCATTTAATAGCTGAATTAGATGCTTCATTAAAAATCACTGCAAAGATGGCCTGTCATGTGCAGAGGTCAAGAGCCCCTGAGTTAAAAATATCCTCCAAGGATTTGCACAAGGTATTAATTCAACCTTAAAGCCACTCTCTGGAATGTTATATTATCTGGATTAAGTATCATGACCCTCCAAGAGTCAATTATACCTATGAAATTAACTTTGAAGCGTCAGTCATTTTACATGAGTTTTGGAATTTCAGTGAAAGCACTGTGTGGTGTGGTCTGTCCCAGATTACCTGATAACTAAAGTCTAGTCTCTTGGTCATATCAGTTATGGTGTCATTAAATGCCACCATGGCATTTCTGGATAACTGAATGAAGGGACCAAAAGAATATGGCTTCCCATTCCGAACCCACATCCTGGGATGTTAAAGATGAACTGCTTTTTTACCTGTGGCTGTTACCTATCATTTTGTTAATGAAAAATGGCCTTATGTCTTCTCTATGATTACGTTGAGCTCTGAAGGAGTTGAAACATGTTACCTGGCTTACTTTGAAGCATATTACTGTTGTGACTGCAATGAATGCCTCAACATGTTCTACAGCGGTTTACTGTTACAGAATAAGTAAAGGTGTACCAAGTCTAATCTTTAAATGGAAGCCTCTCTCTTAATGCAGTGTCTGTGTAATGCTTAGAACGTCCCACAGATTGCAGAGAATTGTATTTTAAAGTTTGCTTTAGATTTGGTCTGCGTCATTTTGTGGTTTTGTGGCGGAATCAGCTTTCACAGGTATAAAAAGCGGTGAATGGACACCATGTGTGGACCTTTCAGGGTACCCAGTGGACCCTATGGTGTCTAATCCATGGATTTTCCAGTCAATAAACTGATTTTGCTATGGTTGAGGTCTCTGAGGCGTGCCTATTGTAATAGCTGGGAAGGGCATGAGTGCTGCTGGTGCTAGGATTTCAGTAAGTAGAGGTTCTTCCACAGTTTGAATTGTACCACATTTGTCACTAAGAGCCACTGTAGCCTGGCCAATAATTTTATCTACATGCCTGTTTTCTTGACACTGTTTCTGTCTGTCCAATAGTTTACACGCTTGACTAAATGGTGGTTGATTGGGAATGTGGGTATGCATGTTTGAAGTCTCAACTCTGCCATTTGAAAAATTCAATGTTTTTTATATCAGTTTGATGTTTCTGAATACAAATATACTATTTTGCTTTGATTGTTTAAGTAAAATAGAGCAAAAACTCAATCCCACCACAACAGACTAGAAATATTATTTACATAGTCACTGTATAATCATTTATTTTGATTTATTTTGTGGATGAAAAACTGTCACTCTGCCTTTTCTCAGTTTGAAAACTGTTGTGCTTTCGGTGGTTTATTGATGCTGTTGATAAGTTAATAAATACTGGTAGTATCCAGAGTAGTTATATTTGTATGCATTATTTGTTGAACTACAGCGCTTGGAAAGAAAGTGCACTTCAGTAGCCAAGCATGTTATTAATGTTTTGTCAAGTTAGAAATATTCTTTACATGGGTTACCTCTCTTTTTCTGACTTCTGCACCTGCTTCCATAGACCCGGTTATGGAGATTGACACTCCCTTAGTGCCCCTACTTCTTCTTAGTGTGACCTCTGTCATTTGTAAGTCGCACAGACCGATTTAGTGGAGGAGATAGGATCCTTGAAGACAATGATTGTCACTACACAAGTCCCTATAGAAGTAACCAAATGCCTAAGTAATGGACTCAACTGCCTCTTTGTCAAAAAAATGTTTTGTTGTAAAAACATTAGACATGTCATTGTTAAAAGAGGTCCTTTGGCACTACATAGATCTTCTTTTAGAATGTCAGATCTCAGAATATTTATAAAAACATTTTGTAACAGGCATTGCACTATAATATTGTGTAACAAACCTGTCACAGAATTAATCCCCCAAAAAGCTTTTGCTGCTGTGAATAATTTCCCCAGAGAGTAAAACGGAAATGTAGACGAAGTATGTATTATTTTAAGAAAGCCACAGTTGTCCATATCCTGCTTTGATTCCTCAACAAAAGCCATCTGGATCACGCCCCGGTTTCCTGGTATCACGCAGTGGTCTCATGTCTGAGGGAGGGGGGTTAGAGGTCAGTACCCACACTGACAGATGGCTACATGCTCACTGGTACTTAGACATTACAGGTCCCCTTCTGTTTACTTTTTGTTAGAAGAAACATCCGAATAGATCAAACCAAATAGTTATATGAAGTGAATCTAAAGTTGTTTCTGGTGTAGCATGCTGAGGCGATGCTTACAGAACACATCAACTATTGCTGCACAGTCATTTAAATTTGCATCAGAATTGCAATACTGACATGTGAGTTAGTTATAAAACGAGAGCATGCAATATTTAGAGATTTGAACTGTCTCGGCCTCATGTTATGTTCGTTTTTAGAGTTAACTCCGGGGTTATTTTCTCCACAATGGCGGCTGCTTCTTGCTCACACCAAGCCACAGAGTCACCTGAGCAGTGCAGTTCCTCCTCTTTGCTGTTCGATTCACTAAATGTGAGTGCTGTTCTGTTAAACATACAGTCAATTGATTGTTCCAAGTGAGAATGATACTGCTTGACCACTTTTCATTAATTCCAAAAGTGTTTCAATCTATATTGTACTATGAATCTTAAGAAGAAAAATAGCATTTGGATTTTGGGACATCCTGCAGCCCTGACTGCAAGTGCTCTGGCCGGAATGATACCCTAACTGCAAGTGCTTAGGGCTGCAGGATGTCCCAAAATCCGATTGCTAACCCTAAAATTCTTAGTACGATAAAATTACTTACTGAAAAACAAAGCTGGGCCATTCCAGGAAATAGCACTTGCAGTGTGGGCTGCAGGATGTCCCAAAATCAAACTGTGCTTGTTGTGTAATTGCACATTAATAATGAATTTGGAAATATTGACACCAGACTTGGGGTATGCGATATTACTTTGTTTTTTGAGCGTGGGTCAGGAATGCATTATAATTACACTTTACTTGTAACTAGTCGTTCTGCTTAACAGCACGTTAAGTTTCAAAGACTCATGATGCACAACAATCCACACTTCACAAAGTGTCCTACCCAGAAATGTTCCTTTCCCTGAGATTTTCAGGGGGTGCGACTTCTGTCACTCAAACCAGCTGCTCTCTTATAGCGCTTGCATCTGAATGTCATCCAGAGGAAGACGTGCTGGCCCTTTATCATAACACTGAAACCCCTCTTGAGCACTGATGGCTGTTGACCCACTTGGTTCTAGTTTGGAAGAAACCAAGGAAGTGCACTGGGCCTGACTGCTAATGTAACTGCATGCTATCTTGGGAAATTTTGGGTTCATATTTAAAGGAACCGTCCAAGCTCAAAGCGGATGTGTAATATCCCAGCACATCCATGGGAGTGTGTGAAAGGGGGTGTGGTTAAAGGAGGGAGGTGGAGTCAGGGAAAGAGGTGCTGTACAATAGGAATGAAGAACCCTTACTGTGGAGGGGGAGTAAGACAGAGGACTGTTATCAACTTCTTAATGTTTGTCTTGGATGGTCTATGTATGTTTTAAATATTATCAGTTGTGTATAAAAAACACAAAAAATCCCACAAAAAAACATAAAAATAGGTTACCTTGGTATTTAGGAATCTTTTGGGTGTTAGAGCGGAGATTGGCATAAATGATGGAGGTTTTTTATACTTAATGCAACCTCAACAAGAATAAATGTATTACTTGCGGTGTCCTAAAAATATGTCGGCATATTGGGAGCGGATTCAGAAAGGGAACATTCCAATGTTTGCCTTTTATTTGACTTGTTGGCAAACAACTGTGATTAAAACGTGATGGTCTGTAATCCTTTAAAGATGTTTGACTGAAGGCCCCTCTCAAATATCTGCTTTGAACCTTTGTTTTGTATGTGCTCTCAGAATATAAGGTTTATACTGACAAAAGCAGTGTTTACCTTTGTTCTGTATTTGCCTCATATCCCCTTCCCGTTTAGTGGAGGCAGCCTTTAAAGCATCCTTGTGAATTGCGCTCGCAGCTGTATTCTTTCTGTCCGCTGACCGTTTCAGGTGCTCTAGCCTGCTGCCTAGCTGACTCTCATTCCATCCCAATATCAAAAAGCCGCTTTGACATTTTCAAAACACATGGGCAGAAACCATAATTATGGCTTATGTACTAAGGACAGTGGATTTGTACTGCCACTTTTTCTATGCATCTAGCCATCTCGAGTGCTAATAGCACGCTGAGCCACCTTCTTAACTCTCTAAGTCTTTCCTGCTCCACGTGAAACCCTCACTTATTTGTTTCTCTTCGTCCACAGCCATATTGTAAATGACAGCCAGCCGCACTTGATGCTTCACCCAGCAAATGACAGGTCTCCCCCATGCAGTGTTTCCCGAGCTACAGATTCAATTCAGGCCTGCGTGCCAAGTTCCCCGAAGCAATTTGTCCAAGGCTGCAAACACTTCAATAGAGCCAAAATCAAAGTTTAATCTGTTTTGGCATGGAGGTTAAACTAAATACACTGAATATTGCCTAACCCAAGAGGTATGGAAGGAGAACTCTGCGAGCCTACAGCAGCAAAACAGTTTGGATAGAAATCTGTGTCAGATATCTGTAGTTCCTATATCTATATATATATATATCTCCTGTATATTTATCTCCCTGGAGAGACTTGCTTTCTTTATGTGACATACAGCACCGGAAAAAATTAAGAGACCACTGCACCTTTTTCTTTCCTTTCCAAAAAAGTCGCAAAGGAAGGTTTTGAGTGAGGAACAGAAGGGTTATAAATTAGAGACCACTACAAATTGAACGCTTTTGTTCTCAACTTTTTTGTCAAGTGAAAAGATGAGAGAATCGTGTAGCCGGCGATGTGTTTGTCTATCCTGAACAAATATCCACCAGAATTGTTTTGGTGGATATTTCCACCAGAATTGTTATATCCACCAGAATTGGTGGATATAACAATATCCACCAGAATTGTTTTATTTTAGGCTTCCTATTATGTAGCTACATAGGATTGTAGCCAGCGAAGTCTGTCTGTCCTGAATCTCAGGCATAATGCGTTTTGACTGTTACGGGAGTGGAACGCGGGGCATAATGCGTTTTGACCTTGTTCCGGAGCGCGCGTCTCTAGCCAATACGCTATTTAACAAGGGGTAGTCAGTCAGTCCAGTCAGTCAGTCGCTCTTCTAGGCCGGCTCTGCTTACGCGGTCCGGCAAAGAGGGTATCATATTTGCAACAGGATTTTTCATCTCAGGTTGAAGCTTTTTGTTTGTTCCAGGTAGGTCTTCTGTACACAAGGAGGAAGTACCAATACCATAGTCTTTACTAATAAAACCATTGTCTTCACTAATCATTTCTGGACTGAATTGAAATGACCTTTGTTGTAGGCTTTTTAGAAAATGGCTTTGGGATCTGTAGGTTAGTGCAATCATTTTGGCTAGTGCTACATCGGGATTTAGAAACTGTAGATGAATCATGCACGTTTCTTTTTGGACAGATTTTCTCCAAAAGCAAGTTGTTGGCACAGGCAGTTATTTAAACAAATATTTGACCATTACTAATATTGCATACCTATCATCTCAGACCTAAAATAGAAATCTGAAAGTACAAGAGTAGAGTTCATAGAGTTCATACAAGGGAATCAGTACACTGAAATAGTTATTACGCATTGATAAATGGATTTGACCTAGACTGGAAATACAAATATGCTCCTGTTGGCCACAGATGCCTTGTAAAGAAAAAAGGTAGTGACGAGGCACATCATCTTTTCAATGGCAGTGAGAGGTTTTTGGATATTGGCGGGAACTAGAACACAGTGCCGTACTTGTCAATCCAGAGCGTCTCACACATGCTCAATGGGTGATATTTGTGGTCAGTATGCAGGCCATAGAATAACTTGGACATTTCAATCTTCCAATACTTGGGTATAGATCCTTGCAACATGCGAGATTATAATGCTGAAACTTGAGGTAACGCTGGTAGATGATTGGCACAACATTCACGGTATCTCTGTTCATTCACATTGCCATCAATAAAATGCAATTGTGTTTTTTGTTCAAAGATTATGCCTGCCCATACCTGATCCCCGACAAAACTATTGGGCACTTTGTTCACAGTATTGACATTACCCAACCACTCACCCACACAACATCATACATGTTCCCTCAGGGAGGGAGACAACTCTAGATACCTAGTAGCCAACACCCTTATGTTTCTGGTAATTACTATGGCTTTATTAGACAAGAAAATACAAGCATATTAATGATATTGCAATGCCATGTTGGGGATCTCCCACATTCTAGCCAAGTGTCACGAAATAGATTCAAGCTTTGGGTGACGATGCAGTAAAAATGGTCCTGCACCTTATCCTACAATACATTGATAATCCAGGAACCTGGGCAAGGGTCCTGTTTGTGGATGTTAGCTCTAACACCATCACACCAGAGCCTCTGGGGAACATTAAACCATGACTTTCTGTTCATTTCTGGAACATGATTTTATTTCATAGCATTGCAATATCATTTAAATGGTTGGCTGTGTGTTATAAAGGCAACAAGGTAATAACATCAGCAAGCCTGGGACGTTCACGGTAAGTACCACAAAAGGATTCCAGTCTAAGTTGTGCATGTGAGTCCATGTCTCTAACCGATATGCTACTGAACAATGAATAGTTATTAGGCAGAATTTCAGAATTATTAAAGGCATGCATGAGTACCCCCTTTAACCCGTACCTGAAATAAAAAAAATGGACACATGACTAAAAAAAGCAAGGTTTGTATACTTAATTTTACATGTCACCCCTGTGAATACTTGATTGCCCTCTTACACTCAATTACTGGTGATGAGCAATGACTGCATCCAAACACTTTCTATAGTTAATCATTCTCACATCACTGTGGAAGAATTTTGGCCCATTCTATCATGCAGATCTGCTTTAAACTTTGTCTTTTAATCAAACTCCTTGTTTCAGGTCCTGCCACTGCATCTCAATTAGATTTGGATCTGGCCATTGACTAGGGCTAGGCCATTCCCAAAATTTGCTTTGGAGTTTTCCTTTTCACCAATTCTGTATACTTGTGTGTTCTGGATTATTGTCTTGCTTCAGACTAATTTCACTGGTGGATCACTTGCCACTTTCTTAGAATGCATGGTTTCTTCAATGATTATAAATATTCCAGGTCCTTTTTGCAGGATAACCCCAAAACATCAAACTACCACCACTATGCTTGACCTTTTATTATGGGGTTAATACTGTGGAATGCATTGTTTGGTTTTGCCAAACATAACTAAGCTCCACTTTTGACTTATCTGTCCATAAAAAAAGTATGAAGTCTTGATGAGTTCTGACAGTTTCTTTTTGGCAAATTGCGTTTACCTTTAGAACAACATGGGTTCTGTTATGTCTGGCCAATATTAATTTATCCAATTCAATATTCCCTCAGACTCCACGGCAAAGTATTCTTTTTATGAATGAACATGATTGTGCACCTGAGGGACTACAGTGAGCATTGTTGTTGGTCCCTGAGCCCGCTGTATGACCAAGCCAGTCAACCCTAATTGCTCCTGTACATTGCTCTAGATAAGTGTTTGCTATAATACTAAAATGTAATTGTAGAATTAGCATGCGGGTGGAGGGGGGTACGTACCTCTTCCTCCTCTCATCCGCTGATTAACCATCTAGATGGGCAGCCTTTTCAAGACATCCCAAATTCCTCCCATTCATCTGTCCTTCAGGAGCTGCAGTCTCCTTAGACCATTCTCTTGTCTTGGTCATTCACAAATCTCACCCTTGGGGGTGTGACAGTTCTCCTTTGGGTACAGGAGATTAAAATCAAGTGCAAAGTTACAGAAAGGGGATTTGCGGAGCCCTGCACCTATTTCTCGCTTCTTGGTGGATGCTGGAAATGGGTGTTGTGGGTTGAGATGGAAGAAAGTAAAAAAAACACATTTTCTTTAGGTCTGTAGAGGAAACTCAAGTGGTCTACGCCTCTGTTTAAATGGTCATGAAGACTTGTACACACTACAGATCATGCATAGAAAGTATACCGAGGGGGATCAAGAAGTTCAAATAGTTTAGTCAATGCAAGCTTTGGACATTGCTCTTGTTGTTCACTCAGGGTGGCATCCTCTCAGCGTGGCATACACTGCCCAACAGAAATCGCTTCCTCACCTTATGTCTGATTCAAGGTCAAAGCCCATGTTCTCTGCATTAGGGTGACATTTTGGATTGTTTTTTTTGTAGTCTTATCTTGTCTAGCATTTCAGAGGATTTCCCATTCTCATAAGTGTTCCCTAAAACCCAAAGGTGTTCAAGATTCACCTACATTTAGGGATTATCATTGGACCATATTGACTATGAGGTCCTTCAAGGAGGCACAGGGAAGGAACTAAAAAGGTTCCTCTTTCATGAAAAACCAGTTTCAGCACTTAACGCTAAAGGGCCAAAATGCATGCCCCAGTTCAGAGGCTGCTAAAGTCTAGCTTGTGAATTTGAGAATCGGGTGGACAATGAAGGAAGCCCCTTTATTCACTAAGGCTGGCCTGGTCCAGATGGCACTGTGCCATTCATTGAGATACATGGAGAGGACGAGAAGAGAAAAGGATGTAAGCCAACCGTAGGGTCGTTAAAGCATTTAGAGATCCAGTGAAAGATTTGCAGCGCCATTCTTTTAGCCCACGCCAGTGGCATTTTCCATGTTGCACTAGTGGGAGTGCCAAGTCTGGACATGTCTGCAGTTGCCTCTTTATTGGGCCATTGGTCAAAAACATCAAATGAGTCTTCCGTTTTGTGCCCCATAACATCCTTAGGTTTCAAGATGGATATGTTATGTTATCATAGCTGGAAAATTGACTTCTTTGGGAGAGGTATTTTTCTTCTGTCCTCTGTTGAACCAGCACTGTCATGATCATGCGCATTTTCATTACCTTGGGTGTCCTGTCTTGACGCAGTCTGTCTCAACAAAAGAGCATACATCAAGGTGAAAGTGAAGAGACAACCTTGTCAAGCGGATTCTGTCTCCCAGTATACTGTTAACTACAGTTAGGAGGTTGGTTAGACTCAGTTAACCATGGCTAACCGTCAATGCCAAGGCTGAACAGTTAATTCATGTCAGCTTGTCCACCATCACCTTAGGCCTACAGTCTTTGAAATACTATTAAAGGCGTCAGTGGTATTTTTGTCCTTTTAATGTAATAGTTAGACTACTGACCACCCCCCTTTTCAAATTTTCCATCACTAAGTGAAAGAAAAGCATCATATAACGCCTCAGGCAAGGCACAATGGATGAAAATGTGGGGGTGGGGTGTTTTTAAAGGGCTTCCCGACACTGGTGGCTGTCTCCCTTCAACACTTGAAGGAGTCAGACAGTGGCTGCCTTTCTTGTTGCTTTGAATATCTGAGAAAAAGGTCACAGTCTGCTCATTAATCCAAACGTATTATGTCTTCCACAATCAGTAACTAGGCAACAAGGATTATCACAAAAGACTGGGCAATGGTGCTCACTGTGCCCTACAATGTGTTGCCAACTTCAAGCCAGCTACAGGTTTTCAGACACTGAGATTTGCCCTAAAATACATTTTTAGAAGCATGACAGAGTACTGGAAAGATTTATTCCCTTTCTTTTAATAATTTCTTTCTCACTTTGGACTTTGGGTTAAGCCTGAGCCCTGTCCAGTGTCAAGGGCCTCATCAACTATGGTTTGCTGACACACAAAGTGAATCTCTGTGACCAAAAGAGGTACTATATTAGTGTTTCCTTTTTCGTCACAGTCAAATCTACTGTCAAAGTCATGATGTGCATTGACATGATCCTGACGTGCCGAGCAAGGCTGAAATGCATCGCTTAAGCGAGGGCCTCTCTGCTTCTAAGCATGGCGAAAGGACAAAGAGCTGAGCTTACCGCAGAGTGATCTAACACACTGTTTCCATCGGCGCTAAGCAGCTCTTGAAATTAGATCTGCATGCACATTTTCTTGAACCCCCCCCCCCAATGAAGAATCCTATGTACTTTTGCATTGAAAAGCATCAGCAAATAGTGTGTCCGTGAACCAGTATGGGAAGTTGGAAGAATGTGCGTATGCTATGCTTTTACTAGCATTTGTATGCCACCCTTTAAATGTTGGGCTTTCACACGCTGGTAGAATAGGTGCATACTTGATGCACTTTGGAGAATTTGTCTTATGGCATCATCCGAGCAAAGCATTATAAAGTAGGGTAAGCTTAATAAGCCCACCAAAAGATTCTACAGTTTACGCATTTCTAACAATACACTGCACAATTTCTTCAAGACCAGGAGGAGATAACAACATTAAAGAAGAATCTCTTTAGATATTTACGCAAGTATGCCTTTTAAGCCCTCCTTAAATAAGTGTGATTTCCAGTAAGTTTAATTTAACAGTACAATATGACCAAATGTATTGGAAAATGTTAGTTATCTCTGCTTGGCATCTAGCGTGTTGTAGTTCACTGTGGTACTATATGTAGCTGCATTTTTGCTTGTGACTGTGGTGCGCACGAACTCATAAAACCCATCTATTCAGTTTAAAAATGATATTAAACCTTCACATAAAATTGTAATACATCATTAAATATAGAAATATAGATGATGATCATCATCAATCATCATCAAATATGACAAACATTATCTGGTAATCTTCAATTCACAAGTTTTTCTGCAACTTCTAATCTGACCGGCAGGAAGTGGTAGCACTTGGACATCCGTGCATTAATAATGGCAAATGTGATTGGCATGAAATAAAAAAAGTTGCAAGTATTTATATTGGTACAGACAACAAACATCACACAAACATTAGATTTTTTCTCTCTAAGTTCCGTCCAAAGATGGTAGTGGGTTTAAAGCATATGTGGTATATCATTGCCAGTCAATAAAGTTGCAAAGGTAATTTGCTTTTTGAGTGGTGGGCTTTACGTGAGCAAGTCAAACAGCTGTAGTTAGATTAAGTAGAGGAGCCTGGTGTGCTGAGCAAACAGGGCTCTAATTTGAGTGTCATAATTAGAAGTGTTAGAAATTACAGACTGCCCACCCTAGCCTGGTCTGTTCATGCATTCTTCATCTTACCATATTATTTCAGTTTATCATTTAATCTCCCAGTTACTACTGAAAAATGTATGTGGAAGAACAGATATGTCAATGTGTGTACAGTTTTATCTGTGGACAGTATGGATTCCGTCTGCTCTTAGTGAAATAATTTGTGGGTTCAAAAACAAATTGGATATGAATTTGCAAGACTTTTTTTTTCTTGTTGGCTAATTTACGCTATGTTTAATCATCCAGTGTTAGGCTGAAGAAAAAGTAATTGTTTACTTTTCCCCAGCTAAACGCTTACATTCTTATGTTACATGCAAGAAATTAAGAGCTGAAACATGATGGGATGATTATTGGTAAGTTTTTATTAATTGCAGCAGCAGTGTTGAGTGTTTACCCTAATAATAAAAATAATTTCTACCAAATACTTTATTTGTATAGTTTATTTAATAGTTTATTTACCAACCATCAATCTCTAAGTTGAATATTTTCTAACCAAAAACCAATGTGAAAATAGCTTATGTTAGAATGTTTTGTCATGCTTAAATTGCCCCCAGTCGGTGAACAGGTTCCTGTAGCTGGTTGTTTATTACATTAAGATGAGTTTCAAGTGAACACAATAATTAAGTTGGGTTTCTCAACATCATTATTAGTTTTTTATTAATTCAGGGACGAAACATTGAGAACAATTGCTCTTTTATAAGTGCGCCATGTATTCATAGTAAATGTTTAGCAAAAATTTTAAATTGCACACACAAACATGTCTGTCAACTGCCAAATATGAAAATACCACAGAATTGATTAGACTTGGATGATCATACAGTAGCATAGCAAGACAGCAAGGTTCCTGCATTAGCAAAGATATGAAACTATGATTTCAAGGTTGCAATGGGGACACTGAAGTCAATTTGACTAAATGATTGACAGGAGAATGTTAAGAATGCTGATTACCTGTGATATTTTCCAGTAAACGGTTAAATATGTGGGGCCCCAATTTTATTAGGTATGAGTAGTTCTTGGAATGTGAACATGCACCCGGTGACTCTAGTGCAAGGGTCTTCAACTTGTAGCTTGTGAGCAAAAAACCGGCCCATGGGCCACCAGTTGAAGACCCTAGAGCTATGAAAAAGTCTGCAGTTTTATACTAATCAGTGGTTAGTTTTTTTTGTTTTTTTTGGTGGTTCTTGCATCTCAATGGCAGACATTATAAAAAGTTTCAAAGGATATAAGCTGATGCCTTAACTAAGGACAATTTTTCCTTTGTGTATAGTCATTCCCGGTCAAACATCATACTTGTCATTTTGCATTTACAGTATCCTTTCATGTTGAGCACTGCTCCAGGAGATTGTTATGTGTCTTACATGACATGGATTTAAAATGCTCAAGGAAGCCTCAATTTGAGGCGGCCCCTCTCTTCTACGCCGCAATGTTTTGACTTGACAGCTGAGATAATTTGGAAGGACATATTTAGGAAGTCAATGGCTCTTTCATGTTTTTTTTTTGCTATGAGCTCAGTTTCTCCCCTTCACTTCATTGACATTCATCACATCAGTGAAATGAAAGCCTAACCCACTTTTTTTTCCTCTCTCAGTACCAGTGGAATTCTGTGGCCTGGTTGTGCAGCACTGCCTCACCTTGTCAGGTGGCAAGGATTAGCTGTGTAATTAGTACACCCTTCTGAAAGTGACAATGGCTGGGTCTGTTCCCACCGCTATCTACTTAGGGGATCAGCTGAGCTAGCCTCATCTAAAATGGCAACCTTTTTTTCTACTGCTCTAATGCACCAGGAACTCTTTGTCAAGGGAAATTAAATGTGATCATGAAGTTCTGCTTTGTTGAAGGAGTTTATTGGAATAATCAAAGTAAATTATAGGATTGTTATCCTTTGTTTTTCCATCATTTTGCAATTCAAGACTTTACTTTTGTCAAAGGATGAACTTGGAAGCAAACCTTTTTAGAGCATCTTCTTACATGGAAATACAACACAAATGTAAAACAACATTTTTGACAAAAGCCTGATGCTCCTGTGTTTTGAACAGAAACTAATTTTATTGGGCCCATTGTTTTCACCTGTTACTTATGTTCTGCTTATATAGTGTTTTAGAGGACACTAGTTTGGCAACATTTTGTGTAAATTTGTCTTCTGATGATAAAAGCTTGCAGATGTTATGCAGTAAAACACTTATTATTAACCAAAGATTGATGTTCTCCTCCATAGGTTATGTTCTTGTTTGACAAAACTCTGGTACTGTTTGGGTTGAGCAATTGGTACAATGAAGACCCCATCAAATATTAAATTGACTTTAATTACTTCTTAATGACCCCTTTTCCCCAGGTGACTGTGTTACATTGCTTGCTGACTAACACGGCAACTTTCTTCTGAAGTAGGGGCTAACCTCCTACCATTTTGGATATGTATATCAGACGGAGAAGTGGTGATTCATCAGACAATACATTTTTTGGGGATTGCTCAACAGTAGGTTGTGTTGTCAGCAGAATCCAACATTTTGTCTGTCTGTTGTCTTGAAAGTCTTTACAGGCCCTAACGTGAGGCACAAAAGAGTGATTGAGGAGGAGTAAAGATAATTGTGTTGCATAATTAAAGGCTTCAGGGTCTTTATAGGCGGGATCTTAACGGAAATCCTCTAGACATTGTATTTATAGTCTTATGGTTATATGTAAGGTCTTTAGTGCAGATATTAACCCTTGGATTTCTCTGGTTATTCATGTACACAATCCTGAGACTTTGGAAAAAATAAATGCATTCTGTAAGCACACAGATAAGGTTGTTTGTTACATGCACAATCCAAGTAGGTTAGTTGCCTGGCAGACATTTGGGATGTTTTTGTGTTGAACCGATACTAAGCTACTGTGCCTTTCGCACAGATAAAGAACCCCAGTATCCAACTCTTGAGATGTTGCACAGGTCGATACTAGCCAGCTACCTTGCACAAAAAACATGAAAATGGCATTCTGTTCATATTAGACTTTTATATTGAGGGGAAACTTTTACCACGAAGACATGCAAATTGCTCCACGACAACATCACATTGAACAATAGAAAGATTATATTTGTTGAGCCCTTTGTAGAAAGCATGGCCTTAGGGGGAAGGAGAATGGACTCACTAGCCTTACCGTTCCTCCTCCCCACTTCCTCCTGCTCAGTTAAACTCCTCCAAACGTTCCATGCCTTTAGGCTGCCTGCCAGTGGGGGAACTCCTTAAGGAGTAAGTGGTGCGAAGGAGGTGTGTACTGGCTGCTTTCCAGGACTTTTATACCTCACTGGCAAATCACAATGAGGTGAAAAGTACACTGGCAATAAAATGCTCCTTAATAAACTCAGCAGAGGGGCTGTCGGCCAGCAGATTTGCAATGAAAGAGGGGCAACGAGTGTTGGTGGTGGTGGCTGTGGGGAGGAGGGGCTTCTGGCTGTTAGCAGACACCTGTTTGGGGGACTGTTATGTATCTACCTTGAGTTGTTTTTTTTTTTTCCCCCTCATCAGGAATATGTCCTCCCTCACAAACCCCATTAAGGTGTATCTTTGTCACATTCCAGTCACTCACTCTGCCTATTAGTACATCGCTAGCTGACTTGGGTTACTGAATGTTACTTTAGAGGTTTGATGGGTGCTAAAAGCGGCATGGATGTTTGTCAGGGGTTAGCCTACTTTTTAATCTCCTCATTTTCTTCTTATGGTTAATCACAAGAACCAGCCCGGATCCTTCACCTAGAGTTATCTGCAAATGAAAACCCTCAAACCAGTTTTGCTGTGAAACTGAACCACTCTTCTTAACTGTTTTTATTAACTTCCAGACATAGTATTTAATCCAACACTTCATTGCGGGAATTAGGTGCATTGAGTTAATGATTTGCGATTACGTTCAGGGTCAACATACTGTATGAGAGGTGCCGAGTACTGTTGTAACCTGGACGCTATTCATAGTAGAGGGGCTGTTTGTTAGGGCATTTCCACAACCAACTTTCATTTCGATGGTTGTTAGTTTGATTCCAACGAGAGGCAACACATCTTTTTTTGCTGGGGAATTGTGTTGTTAGACATTTGTCTGCCTATGTAACCATATCCTAACCTTAAGTGCTGTGATGCCTAACTTTAAACGTTACCATAACCTCAATCCTAACCCTACTGCCAGTAATGTGATGCCTCTCCTAATCCCTTAGTTAACTGTGAATGTTATTCTTAATAAGGTATTTTTCATTTTGAATCGATTAGGTTAAGGACCAACATAATAGTGAAACTTTAAGGAGCAACATAATAGTCTTTAAGGACCAATTGCAATTGGGATATGTTGATAGCGAACATAATTGCATCAATTTATGTTCATGCTGAAGGTAATCGTGGTTTACTAAATAGTTACATAGGAACGTAATTCCTAATATGTACAGTTGATTTAATTCCGCCAAATGTAAGAGCACAGTGGTTCTCAAATAATTTGGGTCTGGGTACTCTTTGTAACATTTAATTCATCAGGGACACCCTCATTATCAGAACCCAACTCAAGTGAGATAACAATGGCCTTGGCAGGGCTGAACAAACAAAGTGCGTTCCTTCATAGGGCTGAACCAACAAAAAGTCTTGGGCCCTGTGAACGAACATTTTTAAATCTCCTCCTTGACAATGGAGAGAACATCTTGCAATTTACAAGCAACTTTTATGAAATCAGAAATTTTGTCAGGAAACAGATTTTTGCTATTATAGCTCATGTTATTTAACTCTAAAATCTTAACAATGTAGGTCAGTGGTTCAAGACACCATGGAATATACTGTATGTGCAGACTGCATACCTGCTGGTTTCAAACAACAGGGTATTGCCTAAGAAATGGGTTATCCATATTGATTTATTTTGTCATTTTTCCTGGGCTGCTGTTGTGGAGTTCTGGTTTTTCTTCAGAAAGTATACAGTAAACTACATAATTGAAATCAGTAATATAATACACTATGACCAAATTAACTTCCTGTTATTCTTTATCATGAGGGCCAAAATAATATCTCTGATGAAAGTAAGCAAGGTGGTTCCTTTTTGACAATTCTCTTTTAGGAAAAAAATATCTGTCATTTTTAATTGTCAACATATGGCCCACAACAAAATGTACAATGTGTATAAAATGTTCTAATTTCTTAAAGGGATAGTTCGTCCAAAATTCATATTTTTCTCAAAGTCCACTTACCACTTTTTTTATTATTTTTGAAACCGTACACTGACGAAACAGCTGGTGGAATTGGCTGAATTCAAACTGGCACTAGCGAACTATTTCCCGTAGCCACCATACACAGCTTTTGTTTTTCGGCAGTGATGTCATCGAGGTGAGTGTGAACTTTAACCTCAACAAGCTATGTGAAGATAGGTTGTTTCGCTTAGCTGGCCCATTTTCGTCAGTGGAACAATATTTGTAATTGTGGAAAATGCCATGGTCATTTATACTAAGTAATAGTTCCGTTTGATCTGTTATAGTACACAAAGTACACATTGCCTCCGGACATTCTGGGCAAGGGTTGGGGATTAACGGGTTCACCATCCCCCACTTTTGCTGCTGTGTAAGCTTCAATTCGGTCAGTTTGTCATTTGACTGTCCGAGGTGAATATCAAAGATGAAATGGGTAACTTGCTTTCTAGCTAGAGAATACTAACTTTCATTTACTGTGATGTACACGCTTCCCGAAAGTAGCCGTGGCTTGATACAATTGTGAACAAAAGTGATTGGTTAACACAGGAAATACCCGTTTATTTCAAATGAGAATTATATTGCGAATAGTAAAATTTTATTTTGTGGAATACAACATTGTCATGTTCTTTGAGGTTAACAACACCATTTGTCTTAGTTTGGAGTTCTTTAGGGTAGTTTTCCACTTGCCATGCAGCTTTGCGATACGGGTATGTACGGTTTCCATTCATGAATGTGTACGGCACTAATAATGCTTATTACTGACAGAGACAGAGATGAATTATGGATTGTTTTAAAAATGTCTATGTACCTGAAAGAACAACTCTGGGTAAGGGGACTGTCACCGAAATATGATTTTTATAATCTTTAATTTGTCTGCTCGATTGTTAGCTGAAATTCTAATGACCCGCTTTGGAATTGTTCTCTGGTGTTTGTATTGGTCAATTTTGTTCCCTTTTTCATATGATAAACACTAACTTTTAACCTCTGCAACAATAAAAGTCTGCAACAATAAAAGTCAACAAATAAAAGTCTCTTCTACGCCATATTTCTATTGTTTTATTCATTCACTGAATGGTGCATTGTTGGTCTGGAAGTGAAAAGCAGGCCACTCACACCCATGTCCATTTTTTACTCTACAACTATTCACCTTCCACACCTTCCACAGCCCCTATGGCATAACTGGATAAAAAATTCAGTTATGCCATAGAGGCTTGCTATTTGGGGGCTGGGGGGCCTGATTTCAGTCTCGCTTTATGTTTAACAAGCCCCTTTATCTCCGCTCTTGATTCATCTCTGCTGCCCTCCACTGAATACCGATGGCTGTTAGTGTGGTGGCTAAAGCCCAGGAAAGAGGTCAGGCTGAAAGGCTGCCACCAAGGCCTGTGAGCCTCCTACATCCAGCATGGTTTCCGTAGTGAGCGGCCTGGCCTGCGAGGAATGCCCCCTACTAGACAATAGAGTCTGTACTCGCCTCTCTCACCGCCAAGCTGGGCCCACTCAGGGAAGAGAGGAAGAGACCCTGAAATGAAGCCAAGCTCAGCACTCGTCGCAGGGTATACCTCTGACTGTCTCTGTCTGCCTGCCTGTGCCTGCCTACGCACGCATATTTTTAAGGGTGTATTTCTGTGCCTTTGTTGCCCACTTTTCTGCCATGTCACATCTTTGATGTTTGGGATAAAAGGATCCCTGTTCTCCCTTCTCTTCCGTAAGCATAGCTTCAGACAGTAAGGTGCATTTTGCATCCCCCATGTTCATTAATTACACACGGGTCTTTCTAAAGTTATCTTGCTGGGACAATAAGTAGGAAAAAAGCCAAAAGCTTGAAAACCAACTTTGTATCTCTGATATGTTTTTAAAAAGTATTGTTTGGAAATGTTTGCTGAACTACTTCTTGTGAGATATCTACAGCTGACCAATTAAAGCATACTGTTAGACAAAATGCTGGAAAAAGTCACTTGTCATCAAAATGTCAACTTTGAGGCTGTCAATGACTTCATGTAATTCAGTCTGAAACGCTGAAAAAACTGGTTAAGCCCTGGTTTTACGACAAATTAGATTAAATTTCCTGTAGACTTTGTCTCAAAAATAATTTCCCATTGAGAGCCAAGGGAAATGGGGTCAAGAGGTGCAGACTTGCAGGTGTTAATCTTTCACGTTTTGGAAGGAGATGGGAGAGGTCCATAGACTTGGTGATTTTCAATTGGAAAGGGTGGAGCTCTTCCTTTTGGTCCAGCTCTCATCTCTTAGCCTACAATTTAATAGATTATTTGACCAATTATGCTAGATTTTACTTCTGGATTAACCAATATTATACGTCCGATAAATATTAATGTTCTCAGGATCCCAAGCACAGAGTGTGTTGGCTTTTTACAGATATAGTTTTATTTCTCAATTGAATGCACATTTCTCTAATTTGACTTTGTATTTACTGTAGTGACACTATGCTTTATCAAAGAAAATGTAAGAAGCTGAACACTTTTTATGCTGTGTGTATCTGACACAGGTTTTGCAATATCTGCATAGCTGGAAGCTTCAGTTTCTTTCTGTTTTTTCTCGCATAACCCACCACGCACTTTTCTGTCTTTCTCATTCACATGTAATTATTTGTTTGAGGGGAAACATGCAATTTGATATTGATTCATAAATGTATAAAATGTATATGATGAAGTTGAAAAATAACAATCCGGTCTACTGCACAGCTGACCCGCTGCACTATCACATTACCAGTCTCACTAATACTATCCCAGTGTAAATCATTACTTTCTAATGTGTCATGGGTCTGAATGAAATCCCAGATGTGGGATCCTCCCCAAAACACCCCACTTTGTTTTATATATATACTGCACAAATGATTGTGCTCTTCCATACTGTTCTCCCACTAATGGAGCTCAACTTGAGATGAAGATGAAGGGTGTGTGCATGTTTCCCTGAGCAATCTGTTATGACAGGCTTTTGACATGGGGTAGCCAATAGATTGTGGGTGCAGAGATTACGTTGATGGCGACAGCAGCAAAATGTATTCACATACACTATCGGTTAAAAGTTTTAGAACATCCCAATTTTTTGCTGTTTTTATTGAAATGCAAACTGTGAATTGAATAACCTGAAATGGTACAAAGGTGGGCTGTCAACAGTCAGAGGTTAAAAAAAAAACCTCGAATGGTACAAAGGTATGCGGTACATCGCCAGAGGTTAAAAAAAATAATAAAAAAGGCCTTTCAGGGAGGAAGTAATGGGTTAACAACTCTCAGCTGTTCTACAGCAATGGAAGTAAATTAAGCCTTGAAAGTTGACACTAACAATACCTACAGGTGTCCCAGGTTTTGTAGATTAATATTAACACTCTGTATAAAAGCAGTGTTGGATCAGACGGTGTAGCTACACCTTCTTAAGCTTAATTTTTGTACTGTACTGTAGGAAGTAGTACCTTGCTAACATAATGGCTAGAAAAAGACTATTAACAAAGGATGGCAGAACTTTGAGAGAAATTGCAAAAAAAGCCAAGGGTGAGTAGTTTAAACTCAATCGAGCTGGTTTGGGATGAACTGGACAGAAGGGTGAAAGCAAAGCAACCTACAAGTAAGCAAGTGCAACATATTTGTGGGAATTTGCAACAGTGTAGGGAGATATTATCCAAACTATTTAATTTCCATTTTAGAAAAAATGCCATGAGTGGGTTTGGCTGTTAAATGCAAAAGGTGGCTACTTTGAGTCAAAAACGTAGGTTAAAATTCCATGATTTCTTTTTTGTATCCAATTGTTTATTTGTTCTATGATTTCATTTCAGAGTACATTAATACACAAAACTATGTGAATTTCAATAAAAACTGGAAAAATGTAGGTGTTCAAAAACATATAACCGTTAGTGTATATTGGCTTTTTTTTTGGAAATAATGACCATTAAAATCTGACGTGTTTAATTTCACAAGATCTTTTGGAATTATCGTATGAAAGGGGGAGTGTGGAATTGTTGTATGAATGTACACTTTGTTATAAGTTGATTGTGTTTAGATAATAGAAGACTGTTTTGAATCCATTCACAGGAAATCACGTTCACAGGAAGTCAACGTTTTAGTCCTGTGATATTTCAAACTTGCAAGCAAGGTATCTTGCAAGTAGCCATCTTGTTCTCACGTTTTTTGGAATGGTCTATATCCAGGATATTCAACTCTTGCCCTATAAGATCCTGAGCCTGCTGATTTTCTGTTATCTTCCTGATAATTAATTTAACCCACCTGGTGTCCCAGCTCTAAATAAGTGCCTGATTAGAGGTTGCAAAGACAAAATGGAGTGGAACTGGCTTTGGGGTCTAGAGTTGAATAAACCTGATCTCTATATTTCTGTGATAGAAAATATATGCAAACACTGGTATTCAATATTTTTTTCCTATGTGATTGAGATTATTGTATTATGTAAACTGTATGTAACTAGATGCATTTGGAAATGTATAATAGACCTTACACCATTTCATCAGAAATGCTATGACTAGTTCTAAGGGATAATACATATTTTATGACAGATTGCCTACACTATTGTTTTCTTTTAGCAGTTTGCGATGCCATTAAATGCTAAGAGCAATGGAGGCAATTTAATGGATTTTCCCATGATTACTTGGGATACTGGCCCTTTTCTACCGCTGAACATAGCTAGCTGGAAAACAATTAAAAGTTAAGCAAGCAGTTAAACCTGTAAGAAGCTGGCTTTAACAAATATATCATAATCTGTATTCTATATCATACTCCAAAGCACACTAGCATAGTCTTGGCTATGTGCTTTTGGCCATTGTCATGCGGAAAAATGAATCTTCACACTCGTCTCAGGTAATCTGAGCTCTTTTTCCTTGATTCTTTGACAATCTTTTTGTATTTTGCTCCATTCATCCTTCCTTCCATCCAAACCAGTCTCAGTTCCTGCTGCTGAAACGCATGCCCATAACATCATCCTCTCACCAGCATGCTTCACTGTAGGGATGAAAGTAGCCAGGTGATGAGTGATACCTTGTTTTTGCCAGATATAGCGCTTGGTGTTCAGGCCTAAATTGTTTGATTTATTTTTTGTCCCAACAAACCAGACCTTTTTCCTCATGCTTTCAGAGTCATTCAGGCAGCGTGTCAAATGCCTTTTACTCAGGAGTGGCTTCCGTCAAGCCACTATTATGAAGGCCTTATTGATGGAGTGCTGCAGAGGCATTCCGACAGGTTCTCCCATCTCAGCAGACACTCTGAAGCTCTGTTACAGTGGCCATTGGGTTCTTGGACCCCTCCTTGACCAAGGCCATACTTAGTTTGGCAGGACGGCTAGCTCTAAGAACTTTGTTCTAAAGTTGTTCCGTTTCACACTGATGATCCACTATCCTCCTTGGAACTTTACTTTAATGAGATTTCCCAAATCTAATTCTCAACACAACTCTACAGTATTTCTCGAACTTAATGGCTTGGTTTTTGTTCTGACATGCACTATGAAAAATTTGACCGTTTATATATATATATATATATATATATATCACAAAAGTGAGTACACCCCTCACATTTTTGTAAATATTTAAATATAACTTTTCATGTGACAACACTGAAGAAATGACACTTTGCTACAACGTAAAGTAGTGAGTGTACAGCTTGTATAACAGTGTTAATTTGCTGTCCCCTCAAAATAACTCAACACACAGCCATTAATGTCTAAACCGCTGGTAACAAAAGTGAGTACAACCCTAAGTGAAAATATCCAAATTGGGCCCAATTAGCCATTTTCCCTCCCCGGTGTCATGTGACTCATTAGTGTTACAAGGTCTCAGGTGTGAATGGGGAGCAGGTGTGTTAAATTTGGTGTCATCACTTTCACACTTCCTCATACTGGTCACTGGAAGTTCAACATGGCACCTCATGGCAAAGAACTCTCTGAGGGTATGAAAAAAAGAATTATTGCTCTACATAAAGATGACCTAGGCTATAAGAAGATTGCCAAGACCCTGAAACTGAGCTGCAGCACGGTGGCCAAGACCATACAGCGGTTTAACAGGACAGGTTCCACTCAGAACAGGCCTCGCCATGGTCGACCAAAGAAGTTGAGTGCACATGCTCAGCATCATATCCAGAGGTTGTCTTTGGGAAACAGACGTATGAGTGCTGCCAGCATTGCTGCAGAGGTTGAAGGGGTGGGGGGTCAGCCTGTCAGTGCTCAGAGGACAGAGGCTCAGAGGCTCAGCCACCGCACACTGCATCAAATTGGTCTGCACGGCTGTCGTCCCAGCAGGAAGCCTCTTCTAAAGATGATGCACAAGAAAGCCTGCAAAACGTTTGCTGAAGACAAGCAGACTAAGGACATGGATTACTGGAACCATGTCCTGTGGTCTGATGAGACCAAGATAAACTTATTTGGTTCAGATGGTGTCAAGCGTGTGTGGCGGCAACCAGGTGAGGAGTACAAAAACAAGTGTGTCTTGCCTACAGTCAAGCATGGTGGTGGGAGTGTCATGGTCTGGGGCTGCATGAGTGCTGCTGGCACTGGGGAGCTACAGTTCATTGTGGGAACCATGAATGCCAACATGTACTGTGACATACTGAAGCAGAGCATGATCTCCTCCCTTCAGAGACTGGGCCGCAGGGCAGTATTCCAACATGATAACTAAACACACCTCCAAGACGACCACTGCCTTGCTAAAGAAGTTGAGGGTGAAGGTGATGGACTGGCCAAGCATGTCTCCAGGCCTAAACCCTATTGAGCATCTGTGGGGCATCCTCAAATGGAATGTGGAGGAGCGCAAGGTCTCTAACATCCACCAGCTTCGTGATGTCTTCATGGAGGTGTAGAAGAGGACTCCAGTGGCAACCTGTGAAGCTCTGGTGAACTCCATGCCCAAGAGGGTTAAGGCAGTGCTGGAAAATGATGGTGGCCACACAAAATATTGACATTTTGGGCCCAATTTGGACATTTTCACTTAGGGGTGTACTCACTTTTGTTGCCAGCGGTTTAGACATTAATGGCTGTATGTTGTGATATTTTGAGGGGACAGCAAATTTACACTGTTATACAAGCTGTACACTCACTACTTTACATTGTAGCAAAGTATCATTTCTTCAGTGTTGTCACATGAAAAGATATAATCAAATATTTACAAAACTGTGAGGGGTGTACTCACTTTTGTGAGATTGTGTGTGTGTGCGTGCGTGCGTGCGTGCTGCGTGCTGGACACACAGAGCACAGGTGTGTGTGCTTTTCTAAATCAATTGAATTTGCCACAGTCAACTTCTAGAGAAGAAAAAATATATTTTGTCTCAATTAACCTACATCAATCGCAGTTAAACTGAGTGTGTAGAATAAGCTGTATAATGAGAAACGCCAGAATTCCTGTACAGGTACCGCCTAATAGTCTAACTCTAGCTAACCTGAACAACCGAGACAAAAGAAGACCATCGACATCACCCAGTAATAGAAAGAGCATTTTACTGATTGAAGTACCTGTTGTTCTTTCAGTGTTGTGATTTGTCCAAATTGCAATGGCCTTGCCATAGCACAATAACTCCACTGCAGGTTAAGAAGGGTTGATCTTTGAAATTTGTCCACTGATCCACATCTTGCCAAGCTGTTCTTATTCTTATCACTTTTATCTAATCCAGGAGGTATTTGTTTGTAAACGTGCACTGGAGGGGATCCCTGAAAAACAACCACGATCTCACAGTGCCAACATACCACAAGGAGATGCTAGAGCTGACGTAAAAAACCCAGTCTAAAATACACAGGGTTGGCTTCATCAGGTAAAATAAGAAAGCACCCACACATCTCTTATCTTATCGCAAAAATTAATGAGACGTATGTTTTTGGTACCAGCTTCCCTGACTCTGGTGGTCTTTGCAAAACCATTTAAGACAAAACATTCATACCGTTTACATTGCTTCTGGGGCTGCCTGTGTTTTTGAAGAGTTCACCAAAAAGGGAAGACATTTTCCTGAAAAAAAATAACCTCTTGGAAAGAAAGTGGCACACCTCCCTATTCTAATGAGAAAATATATAGATTCTGTGGTTTCATCAGCTGGCAGCTAAACCTTTGCACTCGGTAGCCTTGTTAACATTAGTTATCAAACTAATGTTTTGTAACTGAACCAAATGTCAAAGCTGGTTTTCAGAGATTGTTTAAGACTGGACCACCTGAAACTATTCTCCATAGTTCCTAGCAGATGACACTTAACACGGCCTGGAGGCTTGACTTTTTGTATCATCCTGCCTGGGAGCCTCTTTCAGATGCGGCACTTTGGTAATGCCCAGCCTGAACCAACATGATTGGAATGCTTTTTTTCCCTGCTTTTTTTGTGTAGAAGAGGGGTCTTTTGTTCCGGCAGGATAATTAAGTCGGAATGTATTCCCTTCAGGGGGGTTTTGGGGCTGGGGATGAGAGGAAAGTGTCAGAGAGAGGGGTAGAGGGGCAGGCAGGGGGAGAGAGGGTGTTAGGTGTCCCAACGCTTATTCCTTTGACATTGATTTATAAAAGGAGGTATCTGACGTAAGAATGTCCAGTGTGCATGACCAGTTTCCAAGGTATTCACCACTGTCTTCCACCACACGTACCACCCCCCAGAATTGTGGTCTTGGAGCAATCTACTGCCCGTTCTCTCTGACTCATGAGGACACTAGTGTTACCTAAACCAGTGCATTTGCGTGGTCATTGTTCTGTCTTGTATAGAGACTTTTCTTCCACAAACAAACACAATGACTTTCCTTTGCTTACAGAGGATTATGTTAATCTTAAATTCAATGAACATTTCCTGCCCACAGAAACTAATTATGTTGCTACTTAAGTGGGAAGATGTTTTGGAATATTGGGGCTTGGTGGATTATCAGTGCCCGACCCCCCCCCCCCCCCCCCCCCCCCCCCC